>JBBPDB010000007.1:2503066-2516991 GCA_037974465.1 Brachypetersius altus
GAATGAAAGTAAAGTGATCTGGGAGAACATTTGGAGGCATATTTATGGTTTACACTATAAAAACAGGCATTGGGATATTTTTTTTTTTGGGGGGGGGTGGACTTCAGACCTTTTGGCAAAATTCAAATGAGCCCTTTTAATCCAGATTAATCTCTAGATAATTCCAAGATTACAATTAAAAAAATCATGCCCACCTCTACTTTTAACACATCTATGTATTTTCCCTGTTAAGTGCTGTTTCGTTTTATTTCTTATCACTGGTAAGAAAAGTGAACCACTTTACATCATGCCATGAGAGTTTCAAGCAACTACAGTTGCGAGAGGGTTTAAACCTGTGAAACCGCGTCAGATTGAACAGAAATAGGTTCTCTCTGTGTGACTGAACCGTGTAAACAGTGTCGCCACTATATCAGTAATAAAACGTATCTGGAATGGTACTTGGCTTGCTCTGTTTCGTGTGTATTAGTTGTATGAACGATGTGGTTTTTGATGTGGCTGTGCTGGAGTGTCAGGATGTTGTTTGATATCTGTGTGAGGTTTTCCAGTGCTGTGCTGGAACAGCTCTGTTTTTCTGTTGCCAAGCCCTATGTGTAATACTGCAGCCCCCAAGCCTGCCTGAGTCAGCGGATCTATTTATTTTCTCTCTCTCGCTCTCGCTCGCTCTCTCGGCCTCTTGTTCTCTCTCTCTCTCTCTCTCTCTTTCTCTCTCTCTCTCTCTGTCTCTCTCTCTCTCTCTCTCTCTCTCTGCTACAGGAAAGGTTTACGCTTCATCACTGAATCTGAGATTGGATTGGCTGCCATTTACATCAATAATCAGACCTACTGCAATCCCTGCTCTTCTCTAGACTCTGGTGGGTCAAAACACACACAGCACTCCTAGCAGGAATGTGACTGTTATGACGACTTTTGGAAGAACGCCATGTTTTGATGCTCTGCGTGATAAAGGGCTGTCTGTGGTCGTATAAACAGAATGACGATGGCTAATAAAATTGGAAACAGATTAATTTTATGTGGCATGTAGCCCTTTACGTCCTGAGTCTAAAATTGCCATAGCAGGCATTTCCCCAAAAACTAGGAAGAAAAGAACATCTGCTGATCTTTGTTTACGCTGTGATCTAAAGGGTGGGCGGGCAGAATGGCCAACTGTGGATGTAACCCTGATTTGGCCTGGAGTTCTAAAAGTAAATACACTACACTGTACCAAAGTACCACTGTGCAAAGTGTTTAAAGCCATTTATTTCAACAGTAAGAGACTTGTGGGTATTTGATGAGCAAATACACAAATCAGCATTAGAATAGATGCTCACAAAAAAAAAGCATGAAATAATATCAATTTGTTTTCTTTGTTCTTGTTCTCTTAAAATGTTAAATGAATCATATTCATTTTATCTTTAAATCATAAAGAAATGGCCTTTTGTTTAACTAGAGTCTGCTAACATGAGGCCAGTGATCCCTGCATCAACCCTTTCCCAGACTGCAGCAGTGGATGAGACTGTGCTTCCTGCGGCCTCCCAGAACATCACAGCATATGTGGCCAACACAGAACCCTCTCAGGGAATCCTAAGGTAGGATTGTTCATGTTGCTGTGGACTGTTTGAACACCACTGTCAAAATGTAAGTTCTTCCTTTATAAACCATATGAAGCAATCCCACTGTTTAGAATTGCTTTTTTTTTGGTCAAAAATGACGCGAACAAAACAAAATGACACAAACACTGACGGTAGCTAGTCCACTAATCCTTCAGCTAGCTTCACCTTCCTCACTAATCCTTCAGCTAGCTTCACCTTCCTCACTAATCCTTCAGCTAGCTTCACCTTCCTCAGTGTCTAGCAAGGAAAACGTGTATATTGCCATATAATGCACTGAACTTCTACAGCTGTTTGTGGAGGAATGAGTTATTTTTTTATCTAGAATACCTCAGATGTGCATGATTGATGGAACAAAATGTTTCGACATTATTTATCTGTATTGTTTCATTACTTATGCAGATGTTTAGGACAGCTCCATGACTTTTCACCCAGTTAACAGTTAACAGAAATGAACCTTTGTCTTCTGCAGGATTGATGTATCTGGGGCCACAGCTGTTGGTGAAACCCCAGAGAAACGCTCTGTACAGACAAATCCACTGCGGTCAGCAAAACCACCACCAACCTCATCCAGAAGAACACCTTCAGCCATAGAGCCACCAACCATCTCCTCCATCTCCGAGTCTGCGAAGTCATCACTGGGCACCAGTGAGAGGGCTCAAGAGAAAAAGGATGCGGAACCGACTCTTCCGGACAGGAGGTTCTCAAAGCCTGTGAACAGCAGCACCAGCCTAAAAGCATCACCCCAGAAGCAGTCAGCCCTCACAAGCTACTTCCAACCTGTCAGCAAGAAGAGGTAAGCATCAGATCTCAACGTCAATCCAAAATTTTATGTGTTAAAAAAATCAATTATTAGGTATAAATGCTATGTTTAGATATTTAGTTGAGTTGAGGTGCAAAGGTACTGCATTAAAACTATATTTAAGTATCAAAAGTAACATTTTTGCGAGACCCCCCTCAATATCTTCAGGGGTCTTGGTCTTCGTCTGAGCTGGCCAGTACCAAGGCTACGACTGAACATTCAGAAGTCAGGAGCCATGTATTGTCTGATTTGTTTTTGAAAACGTATCGTCTGTTTTGGGAGATTATGGAAGTTCTAGTTCTTGCATTACTGCGTCCTGCAGAAAGTCATGGATGCAGTGATGTGAAAGTCAAACTCTAAACACAAGAAATTCACTGTTAATTAACCCCGTTCTACAAGGCCCAAAGTAGCCATTCTGCTGGGGGACTGTATTTGATGTAATTGCATATTAAAGTTCTTAGCTCAACTGAAAGACCTATAGAACAGGCTGGAATTTTATTTTGGATGTAAGATTGGTTGTTAAGGTGTTTGACATAAGGCTCTGTTATTGAGTAGAACACCACTGTATTTTAGTTCTTAATTTAAAGGCAATGATCGTGTCAGTAACTGATCTCAGTTTAGTGCCACCCACTAGTCAATACTGGCCTAATCTCACAAACGACTAACAATTGGAAAGTCATGAGATTTGTGCATTTTTGTAACTGCAGTTCAAAACTGTACCATCAGAAATATTTTTTTAATCCACTGTATTCCTTGTATCAAATTTCAAATGACTGTGATCTTAAGAGTTTCAGGGGTGGTAGTAGCCGAGTGGGTTAAACACGGCTTGTGAAACCCATGACCCACACACACGCCCACACACACACACACACACACACTTTCTACCACTGTGGTGTTAAGCAAGATACTTAACCCTCAGTGTCCCCAGGGGGACTGTCCCTGTAACTAATGAATGTAAGTCGCTCTGGATAAGGGCATCAGCCAAGTTTGTACCTTTACATAGTTTGTTTGCTGGTTAAGCATCAAAACCTCAATAAAACTGTAATCAAAGAAAAAAGAAATTTCCCAAAAAACGGTTTGAGGTTCTGGGTTCCTGGTTGTAGTGTAACCTCGTTCTGTTGTTACAATAATTATATGCTTAAAGTTTACTTTTGGTAAAAGTTTTAAAGTTTTAAAGTTCTAAAGTTTTAATTGTTTTTCGTACTGTGACTATATCTTCCACCAGGCCACGTGAGGGCGGTGCGGATTCCGAGCTGTCGGAAGCCAAGCTCTCCAGACGAGGGTGTGAGGATGAGGAGAAGACGAAGAACTCTAATCCAGCGCTCTGTCCACAAAGCTCACAAACTGGCCAGAAGCAGCATAACCCGTCCCCACACATCAGTTTCAGTGCCAGCCTGGGTTTGGCCTCTGGACTCGGCATGAGCTCAGGTCCCAGTGGGGGCCATCAGGTCCAGAACTGTGATTCCAGTCTTTTGTGTGGCAGTAAGAAGAGAAAGGAGCCTGTCCAGGACCAGCCACCCGACCCAGAGGCACCTGACGAGAGGGCTGATGATTTAGATGTTTCGCTTGAGGAGCTTGAGTCCATCATGTCTGAGGACATGGACGAACCCATGCAGGTTTCTACGGCCAGCAAGAAACAACGTTTGGATCAGGGAGAGAGCAGCGCAGTCAATAAGGCAGAGAATCCAAAGCCGAATAGTTACAACCAGCGGAAAGTGGAGAAACAGCAAAGCATATCTAGCAGAAACCAGAACCTGGAGCAGGACATGCCTAGTAAAGCCAGTAAACACCGGGACTCTGAGAGGAGGCCACAGACATCCAATAGAGCAGCAGATCTGCGGCTAGAAGAGGACAGGAGAGACGGCTATGAATGTGGGGATGTTAAAGAAGAGGAGGTTTCCTTTGCTGTGGTGAGTGTAGTCTTTTAAAAAGATTTAATTTGATGGATATAACTAGGGAAAACGATTATGGCCTCCTCCTATTCCTCCCACTAGACTGAAAATATGACTGTAAACACAAGAGGGTGCCTGTGAGCAAGTGAACGGGGTTTACTTGAGCCAAGTGGCTAAACTTTTTAAAATATTTTCTAGCTGTTTCCCACAGGAATTCCCTTTTTAAAATCTGCATCTCTGTGCGAGTGACAACCATTCCATGCCAGTGTCTGTTAAACTCCTACACAAGCACCTTCTGCTTTATGAGGGACTGATTAGTGATCAGCTGCATCCCATCTTATTTAATGAGGAAAAATCAACTCTCTCTTGCATTTTTTTGGCCGAAACTAAAAATGAGGAAACTGGGGGACTGTTTGTGTACTTACTTAGAAAAAGAAAAAAAATTATTTCTGCTTTATGAAATGAAACGCCATATAAAAGCTATGTGGCTGCCAACACTGCCTGAAGTTTATCACAATCAGTTGAAACTGATCATCTATAACAGTATCATCTGAACAAGAAGGATGTCTGCAACACAAACCTATTAATTTTTTAATTTTATTTATCCAAACCCACCAGTGAACCACTGGTTTATATGTAGTGAAAAAATATATAAATTAGTGGCAAAAAAAAAATCTGTATAGTAAAGCAGTGAGTCATCGGGCAGACAACATATCTTTAACCATGAGGAGCTAAAGCTTTCTGTGAGAAACCTTTAAACTGCCCCATACTCTCTGTACATCTGGTTCCTGTCCCCACCACTGTGACTAATTCTGTCTCCTTGGGTTTTTCTAGAATGCCACATTTCCCATCAAACCACTTCCAGCACCTTTTTTTTTTTTTACACTGTTGTGAAGAAAATGCTGTAAGTTACTGAAGAAAAACTGTCGGATTTCCTTTTAGGTATCTAAGGCCCAGAATGGCTCCAACAAACTCTCTGAGACTGATGCAGTCAAGCAGGAATCCAAGGTGAAGTTTTGTAATTGTGGAGTTTGTACAACAAAACTGTCTTTGTAGGACAGCTTTACCACTTATATAGCACTGACAACAATAATGCTGGTGTGTGCAGGGCTCAAGCTCAGTGTCTGCTTCAGAGAAGGATCCAGAGCTTCCCCGGAGACTCTTGCAGGTTCAGTTTAAGTCCCTGACCGTGAACCTTTCCAGAGTGAGGGCCGAACCGCTGCAGAGCCGCGATCCTAACGGGAAGAACTTTAAGCGCTTCCAAAAGGTCGGCCATGGGAAAAGGTGTCAGGTTATGGGACGTATGGAAATATATTATAAATGTAATCGGACACACACTCATTACAATACAATATATATAAAATATAAAGTATTGCAGTATCCTGCCATGTGTGTGTGTATATATTTATTTATATATATCACCTTGAAAAGAGAGAAACCTGAAGATTATATGTTTGTTAGGTACCTGTTCCTGGACTTCAAGGCTTGCCCAGGATCATTGGTGGCTCAGATCTGGTTGCTCATAGTCGCAGCAAGAACTCTGAAATGGAGGAGTGGCTGAGAGACGCAGCAGAGGTGAGAGAGAGAGAGAGAGAGAGAGAGAACACTGACGAGATGCTTTGATATGTAGATGTGTAATATAGAAAAAAGAGCTTACTGTAAGCATTATGTCATGAAATTCATTCTTTATCCGAAGCAATGCTTTGCATCGAGTATGCTATCAGAAGTGATGTCATTCTTTTGTTTATTCCTTCAGACACCTAAATGCACTAAAATCTTATTAACCAGACATCATTATGATGATATGAATATGCTGTTGGTCACTGTTCTTTAAGATTGCAGATATCCACAATGTGCCCAGAAAAGCATACTGAGACAAAATATATCACAATAAACCTATTGTCATATCGTCCAGCCCTACCTCCACTTAGGAACCCACCGATGTTTCATTATATTAGTATAACATGAGCTGATGGTAAGGTTTCCAGCGTGACAGGGAATCCCGCCTGAATAACGTCTCTTTGTTATTTAAAAATGTAATTTTAACGTGTGTTACCAAAAAAAGGCAATATTATAATAGAACAAAGGGGTGGGGATGGGACGTGGGGGGGGGGGGGGGGGTTGAGAACTCAGTGCTGGTGGAGCTTAGTGTAAAAATTCCAACCATGTTGAAGAAGTGACTTGTGCGATGAATGGGTATTTGTGTTTTTAGGAGGAGAAGCGGCAAGAACAGGAGGAGACTCTCGGGGACGATCTGTTCAGGTACGAAAAGACGAGTATAGTCTAAAAAATAAAGGTTCCTCAGTGGTTCATGGTGCACAGTTCACAGCCACAGCCAATCAGTACAGAAATGATTCATTATAAGTGGTTCTTTTATGGCATCAATCCAAAGAACCTCATGGTGCCTTTATTTGCACACAGTCATGCATGCTGGCCCCAGTAGACTTAGCAAACACATTTATGCCACTCGCTGGCCCTTGACCCCAGCAAATCAAGGTGGCTCACCCAGAGACAATAAGCTGTCACAGCTCACTGAGGGCCAAAGCCTGGGAGACCGCTGCTTTTGTTAAGCTACAGTGCGGGAGCAAAGCCCGGCTCAGACACTAGGATGCTGTGACGCACAGAGCTAGGAGACAGCGAAAAGCCAAGGGACGGTTCCGCTGGAGATGGAACATCAACACTCACAGCAGCACCCATACGCCCCCCTCTTAGCTTATAGCTCCTGTTACACAACCGCGGGTCCGCAGCGTGCACGTCTGCTGCTGTTAATGTTTGTTAATGCATTCTAGTGTAGACTGAGTTGAACAATGTGAGAACTGCATCTTTCTTTCTTGCACCCACTCCCTCTTTCTCAATAGATCTTCACCTCTCTCTTTCACTTTATTTCTCCCTCTTCCTTCTCTTGCTTTTTTTGCCCTCTTTCTCTCTCATCTTCTTCCTCTATCTCTCTCTCTCTTACTGTCTTTCGAGCAATATCTCTCTTTCAGGCTCTTTGCTCTGGTGTGTGTGTGATTATGCTGTTTTCAAGAAGGTTATTCCTAAGGTCGTGTTACAGACTCTCCTGAGAGAGAGATAGAGAAAACAGAGAGAGAGAGACACAGAGACAGAGAGGGAGAGTTACACGGGGCACGTGGCAGGAACCGGTTTGTTAAAGGATGAGAGTTGCCTAGAGACGGAATCCAGCTCAAGTGTAAGGGTTGCTTTAAAGTGCTGCCATGTCTTCCGTACACACACACACACACACACACACACACACACACACACAGCCCGCTACAAACTGTTTGAACTCTGAATCATGATGCTCAGTCAATCAAGCAGAACATCACATGGAGAGACAAAAGTGCAGTGAAAATGGCTTCTCTCCTCCTTCTCCTTCTTTCTCTCCCACACTTCTTTTCTTCATTCTCATTTTCATCTTTCTGTCTTCTGCCTCAAACGTTTTCTCTCTTGCACCCACTTACTGTTTCTCTCTCACTTTATTTCTATTCTATATTATTTATCCCTCTGTTTTCTTTCGTTTAGACTTTGACTTCTTTCCTCATGTTTTTGCTCTTTTTCTTCTTTAATCACTTTCAGTCTCTTCCCCTTGTCTTTCACCCTGCTTTCCGTATTTCTTTTGCTCTCTCTCTCTCTCTCCATCCCTCAGTCTCCCTAGGTCCCCCCGCAATATCTCTTTACTCCCTTTTCACCTGATCTGACCGTCCCAGACGTATTTTATTGAAAGGAAGTTTGGCTTGATGAGTTTTAAACAATGTGTGACATTTACAGCGAACAGTTCACATCAGTTCAGAGTTCCACGTTGGAAACGGAATGTCGTCATGAAACTGGAATGTTTACAGCTTGGTTGCTGAGCTTGGTTTGAGCTTTTTAACTCGAATCCTTGGTGTTCAGGTTCTCTCTCTCTCTCTCTTTTTGACTGTAGGTACAATCCAAAGCCCTCTAAAAGAAGATGAGCCCTCATGGACCCGGACTGTTTGCTATACTTAATGATCCACATGTTCAAGAAAGCCCCAGTTTTAAAGTGTTCTGCTTCGTTGCAAATATGCTTGGAGCAAATTTCCTGCACTACTTTTTGATCGTTGTCATGTTCATAAAAATATGTTGTATGTTTTTTACCCGTTCTACTTTATAAAGCATCATATTTGTTTGCAAGTCTCATTTTACAGCTGCAAACGTTCCGTGATCATTAAGGGCTTTTGGGTTGGTTTTTAATACTAATTACTTACCACTCAGGACACATTCAAGCGCAGTCTTTTAGACTTTTATAGATATAAATGCAATAAATAAAGGCTTAACATGTCCCCGTTTGCTGACAGCCCAGCTCATGCTTATTGTGCTTAAGGTTCACTGATGGCAGGCAATGTAACAAAGTATTTTAAAAACTTTTATTTGTCCATAATAAAAAATACTGTGTACAAAACACGTATTAAAACGTCATATTCATGGTATAAGATTGAGCAGTCACATTCACTGTGGACCAGCTTGCAGATTCAAAATTCAGTCAAGTTTCCAAAGCTCTTTTAAAGCTGCATCATTCTCAGGTCCGCTTACTGTGTAGCTTGATTTCTTATAAGTCAACTAACATGCCTTTTATTTAACCAAGAACTCTACTGTATCTATAAATACTTAGGTGCTACATACCTCACCTACTTTGAGGACTGACAGGAACTGAGAGATGCAGGCATGACTTACAGGGTAAGACCATTAAAAGTACAGTTAAGTCAACAATTATTCCAGAACTGTTTCACAGCTTTGTTAAAATTTGGCAAAACAGAAGCATGAGGTGAAGAGGTTTTTGGAGTTAACCTGTAGTGGCATTAAAAACCCGAGTGACTGGAGCACTTCAGAGATGCAGAGATGCCGTCCAACCGTGGGTCAAAGTAAGTACTCCTGTCCAGAGGTAAAGCTTTACATTCATGGGGGGGATTATAAGGATGTATCTGTTGTTTTTTCTGTTTAGGCCCATGCACCCACTTTGCATAGAAATCTCTACAAGCATTTTACATGTAAACACCCATAGAGGACCAGGACATCATACTATGATGTTTGCTGTTTTTTCTTCCCATTAAACCAATGCCATTGGACAGCTGGACTCTGGTAACAGGTGCCTGTGTTGGGAGGTGGGGATATATCCTGCCCACCAACAAATACCAAGTCTGTGCAGTTTCAGGCATAGGTGGCTGTGGCATTGCTCAGAAATGATGACCTAATGGCAGGCCAGTTGGGGTAAGCCAAATGAAAAAGGAACACTGCAGACAACCTCTAGGAAAGCTAATTAAGTGGACTACTCTTGACTTAAAGATCAACTAGAGTATTCCAGATTAGAGGTGGACACCTCTTCAACTACATACCAGTTAATTAGCTACAGTACTGTGCCAAAGTCTTAGACAGGGTAGCAAATTAGGTACAAATTCGGTTTAGCTGTATATGTTTATGTTGTTGAAACCTAATGTTGGAATGTATGCAAATAATATTAACACAGAAAATAGTGACGTTATGTATGTATTTGTTTGCTTAATCACTCCCAGGCCTTTTCTCCTGGAATCCCAGTGTTACGTTGTAGTTCTCATGAAAAACCTCGTTACTTTAATGGATACTTCATTAAATTAAATCATTAGCTGCTGATGGAGTTTCACAAGTTCATGTAAAGGCTGGAGGCATCAAGATGATACTGAACTTGTGTTCTACCTGTCAGCTCATAAGTACTTGTTTTGTTTTTTGTTTTTTTAACAAACATTATATATTGTATTATTTAAGGCTGTTAGCATTTATTCTAATGATAACGTGTGTATTTGCTGCCAGAAAGTCCCTCGCTGCTCAGATGTCTTTAATCAGTTCACACAGAAGACCTTTGCACAGTACTGTGCGTCTACAGTGTACCCACCTGTTCTCAGCACAACAGTGGCTCGTCTTCATAAGTGGCCAGTGAGTTCAGTACAAGGTAGGTTTGCCTAATAACTTGGAATATATTCTGGCTAAACCTTAAGCTGAGGTCTGCTGCTCATTGCGTCTAGATGTTGTTTTGGGGTTGGCCATTTTTAAAAACAGATCCAAGCAGGAAGACACAATGGTTTTGAAGAGGGGCCACAAACATTCTGAATGCGCATTAACCGCTACATAATATCCTAAGAATAGGCAGAAATAGGCATTTTCGCCATGCTAACCTTTTTAATTGTGCGTTTTGTTACGGTTCTTGCATCTTCTGCAGGGATGAGTCTGGATGAAAGTAACAGTAATGAGAATTCTGTGCAATTTGTTACGATATCCAGCAAGACAAGGAATTCGGCCACAAAGCTTTGTATATCAGCCATGTCATCTTAACACTAGTGCTTCAGTTTTGCTCTCTTGCACATCATAGTGCAGTTAAACAGCGAGAATGGAATCAGGAGTCAGGAGTGTCGCTGTCTGCTCAGTCGTGTCAAAAACAAAAGTACAAATAAGGCAATGTATAGTATGTGCAACATTTCCGAAGAACCTGAAGAACCTACTCATTTGCAGATGAAATGAATGATGAAATGTTGGCACATTACTTCTGCATCCTGCGTTCTTTTTTTTTTAAGACGATAGTAAAGTACACTCCTATCCTACACTCTTTATATGATCTTAAAAATAGTAAGAAAGCTGTAGAGTTAAAAATATATGTATCCACTGCATACATGTAAAAATATTTAGCTTCTTCCTTTCTGCAAAACCATCTCACACAAATCCCCCCCTTCCTCTGTTATCACCCTGCCCAAGCCTTCCGCACTCTGCTTCGTCAGCAATCAATTCTCCTTTCTTTTTCATTTTTTTTAGTCTCTTTAGCAGGGAGCTGGTAATGCCCAGGGCACCTCCCTTCAGGAAGCGCACAAAATTGTCCCCTACTAGGGGACCCATGGCGAACAGGCCTGGCTCAGCGCTGCATTCGAATGTGTATGGGTTTATGTCCACCGGATTCTGCCTACAAGAGATGGGCCTGCTGGGGTCCAAGCTTATGTACTGGCCTTGCTCCTTTAAGAAGAACAGGTTGGGGTAGGTTCCAATCAGAACAAGCACCATTGAGACTTTGAAGGCTCTCAGAACGCCATTGGATCCTCTCAGTATACAGCGCATGTCGGGCTGGAAAGAAAGCACACAGTGCTCAGGGAAACTGGTGTAGTCTGGGAACAGGGCTGAGGAAGCGCTAGGGACTGTGGGATTGGCGCAGCAGTTGGCAACGGGGGATGCTGAGTAGGTCTGAGAACACATCATGTGGTAAACCCTGTGATACTCGGGGTACAGTGTCTTTGGTAGCTGTTTGAAGATGAGGCTGGGGTCGTCTGCCCGCTTGCGAAAGGCATGCAATACCGAAATGCTGTGGTTGTAGGCACACAACACCGCATCAGCTGCACTAAGGCCTGCACCGACCACCAACACTGGGTCAGATGTGGGGCCCAAGTTGCCCTGGCGGTTGACAGCCAGGCCAAGGTCTCGTACGCTGTGGAACACATAAGGCAGATCCTCCCCTTCCACGCCCAAACGAGCCGGCGAGTCAGAAGCCCCTGTTGCTAACACAACATTCTCAGCAAACAGACAGAAAGGAACTGGGGAATCACCCTGAAGCTGCTGGTAGCCCCGGACCTCCCACAGTCCTGGTGAGGGCCCCTGAGGAATCCCACTGTCCGTCACACCCTCAATGCCCCTCTTCCTTCTGCTCTCCTCTTCTCCTGTTTTGGCTCTTTCACTGCTACTATCTTCGCCATTTTTGAAGCCGTTGCTGAAACCATTTCCTCTTCCATCATGACCATTTTCTGTTTCATTTTGGTTGCATTGATCAAACCCATTTTCTGTTCCATTCCTCTGGCCGTTCTTCGTGTCATTATTTGTCCCATTTTCTTCCCCAAGGTTGCTGTCATGGCCACGGTGGAGTTTCTGAATGGAGGTGACATAGGTGTAGTCTGCAAAGTTCTTCTGGAGTCCCATGAGTTTCACGTAATTCTTGTAATAAGAAGAGATCTCCTCTGGACTGGCACGGTCGTTAGTCGCGCTCCTATTGGAGAAACCACAGAGAGGAAGAATTAACCAAACTTTTGGAAGTCCGACATTGAAAAATGTGATCGATTCACTATTTGTGTTCTTAGAGAATATATTTTAGGGATACCAATTCTCACAATTTAAGTCAACACAGCCCTAACATATGAAACACGTTCCAGCTTAGGAGTGAAGTATGTTGCTTTCCTTTGGGCATTAAAAATTAAGAAGCATACCTGTTTTTATGTTTTGTTTTTTCAGTAAATTTCATTTTCTTGCTAAAGTGCGTACCTCCTCTTGCCAGGGGTAATATCCCTGTAGTTCACCCCGGGCAGCTCCATCCAAATACCCAGACTAATGGTCAGCATAGAACCTTCCATTGCCTAGGAAAGACAGAAACAGGACATCATTAAATAAACTATAAGCCGAAGGTAGAAAAGTTTCTTTGCAAAACTATTAGAAATTATGACAACATTCTTGCACGGTAGGGGTTGAATGGGACCCTTCATTCTGCCTGGCTAAAGAGGAAAATGTCACTCACATGCCAGGCTCCACCTGGTGTGCCTTTGCCTAGGACCAGGTGGGGGATATGATGCTGCTTCTCCAGCCTCCATTGTAACACCGGTGGGAACTCGAAGCCCAAGTCTGCGTTTGGGTGAAGAAGCGTGTCGAAGAGTACTGCCACTGGGTTCCCCGAACGGCCCTCTAAACCCTCACACAGGTACTCCAGGTTCTACACACCCAACACATAGACACATGTTAACTTTATGCTGTCGTCATACACTTTCCTCCGCAGCATCTCCACGGACTTCCTCGCATTATGGTAACTCTTGACCTGTTGGTAAATGTGAATCCAAGGAGGAGACCTTGCTTGTTCATAACTGTGAAAGTTAGCTCCTCACCTGCTCTGTGATGGGCAGATGCTTGGCCTCCTGCAGTTTGTGGTAAAGGATGGGATTCGGATGCACAGTTGCTGGATCCAAATAGGGTGTGTACCCACTCAGAAGATATGACAGGCAAATACCTGAAGGGCCATTACCTGGAGAAGAATGCATTGTCATGCTATCTTCTAGAATCCAGGGTTGGGGAGTTTTCATGGTAAGTCTCTTATGGGATGGGACTCACCAATGATGACCACTGGCACAGTTGGAGGGCAGTCTCTGGGTAGAAAACTTTCATCCAGAAGAGGCATTGTGACAGCCAGAGCTGGCACTGTAAGCACAAGACCTGCATTATACATCTGTTAGCATCAATTAGAAACATTCTTTTCCACAAATTTACCACAAATATAGTGAACTGACAATGACATGTTTAGTGCCTGAAGGTTACGTCTTTAGTGCTGTAATGGACCATTAAGACTAATGTTTAATTGCACCAATTATCTCTGTGCAAACTGCAACATATTTGTCTCTCGCTGTTGAGTATTCTCAAATAGATTTACACAAACCTGGTCAAAAGTATGTTCAAGAATAGAGCCCGACCGATACAAATATTTGTTGCTTTTAAAATCCAATATTCCGATATATCAGCCGATATATATATATATATATATATCACCTTTTTTTTATTATTATTATTATTTATTTCAGAAACGCGCAACAAAACATTAACAGATTTCCCTAACATTAGTTATTGAACACACTTCACCGATGATCT
>JBBPDB010000007.1:2517012-2539454 GCA_037974465.1 Brachypetersius altus
CACACATTTATTTCACATTTATTTCATTTTGTAAAGCTGCTTTGTGACAATGACCATTGTTAAAAGCGCTATATAAACAAAATTGAATTGAATTGAATTGAATCTAGAAAGACTATAAGATCTAGCATAAACACGCTTTGTAGCAGATTTAAATCTGACACTAGTCCTCCCAGTCACTAGAGAAAAGCAACTGAACATTTGGAGAAAGAGAGGTATGGCTGGCACTTCTGGACTCCGCAGATCTATCATGAGCTCTGCTGATCATGAGGTTCTGCTGAGGCATCAATTGGAAAAATCATAAGTCAACTCTGGACATGTCAACGACGTAATGTTACCTCAGGGTGTCTGATTTAGGAAGTTTACGCTATTTCTCACTTTGTACACTAAGGCAGTGGTCCCCAACCTTTATTCGGTCACGGACCGGTTTAATATCAGAAACTACTTTCACGGCCCGGCCTTTAAGGAGCGGCAGATAAATATACGTATATGCATTTATACAAATAAATGATACACATAAAAATGGGTATTTTAAAAATATAATAATAAACGTAAATTCAACATGTACTCGCAGCTTTATTAGCAATTTTTTTATTATTTTTTCTGTGCAGCCCATGGACCGGTACCACATGACCCACGGCCCGGTACCGGTCCGTGGCCCGGGGGTTGGGGGCCACCGCACTTAGGTCTCTATATAAATTACAGTTTTGTGAGTCACTACTAGTTAGGCCTGTATAACCTGTAGCTATATTGAGGGTTTATTTTATAGTAGGTAAAAGCGCCCAAAATCCTTTACTGGGTTCACATAAAAGTAAAGGTTCTATTCTCCACACAATTAATTTCAATTCTAGTGTCCCATAAAAAAAAAAGTGGTGTATTTTGCTTTTTTAATTACATTTTTCAGCTGTTGTCAGGGCATAAAAGCATGGACACACTGCTTTGAGAACAAGGCCACTGCTTGTTTTGCTGTAAGACCGAATGAAGCAGTTTAACTTGACATCCTTGACATCCGCAGGAAGCGCTAACATGAAAGAACCTGAGTAAACATGTTTCTGGACCTCCGATTGCTTTGCTTTGTTTAGACTTGACATGCACCCTCACCTGAACTTCATATAGGATAGGAATCAAGATGCGAACATGGTGATGTAAACGTACCTGTTCTGGTTAGCGACGTATGGGATTTAACCAGAACAGTCTGCTACGGTTTGCAGTTTGCTCAAATTCAGTATCATAGTATATTCTAAATTTATTATTCTATGCTGGTATTAAGCTGATATTTAGGGACCACTTTGGAAAACCAAAAAATCCAGTATGTACTATCCACATATGCAATCTAAGCCATTTTGAAATCCTGTTTGTGAAGTCACATTTACACATACCTGTTCTGCCCCATTCCCACCTAAGTATATGAAAATGGGCCTTATGGAAAATAATAAAATAGAAGAAATGTATGATATTGGCTCATAAAAGAAATGAAAGACTATCATAAAACACTGTAATAAACCTAACATGTGTTGTTCTGACTGGACTGTTCTGACTGGTTACATGGTACTTGGCAAAGACAAGTGTATGATCTAACAGGCTAATGCCACTAACAAACACTAGAACTCAATAGTCATGGAAATAGCACAAAAAGTGCTTTTACTCATAAAAACAATCACCAAAAACCCACTTAAACCACATCCAGATCCTCATAAAGGTTAAGCAGACTTGTGTATATGGTTTGTACACATGACTTCACTACCACTAGCATTTCAGATAACAGCTGGACTGTCCTAAACCACACTGATGGATATAAAAAAACATGTGGATATGGTTTAAGCAGGTAGAGAGAAGTTTTGGGGATGTATAATTACAAACTATAAAAGTGGTTGCTGAGTTTGTTGATTTGGCTTTTTGATAAAATCGGTATTGTAGCGACACCAATATTGAATCATCTGGATTTACAATATATCGCTCCGCTCTACCTACAGATCCCTGACAAAAGCCAATTATAATCAGTTTTATTGAAGCAAGGCGCCCCGGTATCCGAACATGGTCATTGTCCTGTCCTGGCGGGACCTAAATCCCCCCTGATCACACCTCGGGGAGACCCATAATCCAGGCTGCTCATGTTTATGTCCTTCTCGCCGCGCTCAAAAGTGCGCTTGGCATGCTGACGCTCGGCACATTGCGGCCGCCCGCCCCAACCTGTTTTTCTTTGACCCCGGCTGTTTACTCTTTTCAAAGAGAGGGCGCGGGATTCCAGGCATAACCAGGGGGTGAGTGCGGCAGGGCAGGGGTGTGGGGGGGGGCTGGCAGATTTTGGAACTGGCATTTCCAGCCCACTGCCCCATTTTAACAGTCTCTTGACCACATTCAGAGGGGTTACTCACATGGGTGGGCTTGCCGTGTGTTTTTCACACTCCTTTCTCACTCCTTTTTTTTCCCCCCATCTTTTCTTTTCTCGCTACAGACAATGTGGAATGGGGTCATCAAAACACAAGGACCTGTTTGTGTCGTTCTATAAAAAAACGCCCTGGACTTCAGAGTCATAACTAGACCTGAATTTACATTTAAACAAAACCTATTTAACATTCAAAGAACAAAAAGCGATTTTGGACCATTTTTATTGGTCCATTAATCAAAAAATTGGCATGTGATGGCATTTTTAAATGGCGCACAAAATAAATGAGTTTGATATGATACACATCATGACTTCCGAAAAACGCTGTGCCTTGTGTTGCATGTGTTTCTCAGCTCTGTATCGACAATTACCTCGTCAAATAAAAAAGGAATCGCACACAGCTGTTGGCAGAGTGAAGAAACGAGGTTCTGGGTGGTATTTGGTTGTTGCTAAGATATCTAAGGCTGTTGATAGGGTGTTGCTAGGGTGTGGTGTGTGAGGCTGTTGTCATGTTATCCCAGGGGGTTGTTAAGGTTTTACTATAGTATTTTGCTATTCGCTTATAGTGGTTGCTAGGTGTTGCTATGGCGTTGTCATGGTGCTAGGTGGTTACTGAGGAATTTCAGATTGTTGCTAGGTCGTTGCTATGTTAACTTAAGTGGTTGCTATCTTGCTACATTTTCATGTTTTTATGCTTTTTCATGTGTTTTGTCAATTCGCATCACTTTGTATATATTGTGTGTTAATTTTTTAAATTACTTTGGGCATAAGTGAGGTTGTGTATATCTTATGTAATTACTGTTTAATAATCTTCCATTAATTAGTATGTTGTGTTGTATTATATGCAATGTCTTAGTCACTGTGAGAAAAGTGTAGATACGCTACTCGACCTATATTATAATAACTTATAATAAGAAGAAAAAGATAATAACAGGGGTCAACTGACACTGTGTGACAAATATGTGGCTTCCCCGCCCATTCTGTCTGTATTGTCACAGCGCTAGACGGGCCTTTGTAGTTCTGGGGTGTGTATGAGCGAGCTTTGTTTGCTTATGAGATTCATCGCTGGTCAGGCTGTGTTTAATAATCACAGCGGGACGCCTGGCTGGACGGGATGTGTATGTACACACGCGTACGCGTGTGAGCTCCAGGGGCTGAGTGAGCTTGATCCCAGCACTTCCACAGAGCCTCTTGGATTTCTAGCTCCTTCTGCTAATACATGGGAAGGTCCTAGAAGGTCCTCTGTGGAGAATCAGTGCACACTGGGAGCCTGTGATAGATTCTATATTTGCAGTTCAGGCCCACGTCCTCAGCAGGCCTGGTGCGTAATGTAGTGTTTCAGTCCAGGTAAAGTGCCTACAGCTCTACAGCACCAGCCCTCGAGCCTGAGGAACCCAAGCCTGGTGGCTGAACTTACTGGAACGCACGAGACAGCGGTCGCAAGTCTGATGCTGATAATGAACCTGCAGAATCAGATCAGTTCTGAGATGCACCTGATGTCCTCGTGCCCACACACACACACACTCTCTCTCTCTCTCTCTCTCTCTCTCTTATCGCATTGCGATCGACTGCCCCATGCACGAGCGACTGGAAATATATAATAAAACGTTGCAAGGCAATAGGGTCGGAGGGGGGGGGGCGGTTATGGGGGGTGATCAAAACGATGCCCTACATGGACCACGTCACGCGCCGACAGTGATGCGACGTGCATGCGAAGCTGCAGTGCGAGGTTCTGGAGAGGGTCTTACCTCCGCAGGAGGGGCTTTGGTCTGTGCCGTGTCTCGCGCGTCCCGGGTCCTCTGTCTCCGAGGCGGGGGCGTCGGGCTGCATAAATAGTCTCGTGTCACCGGTGGGAGTGTCCCGGATGATGCTCACCGTCCGGGTGGGTGTGGGGGTGGATTAAAAAATGTTGGGGGCTGATTGTGACGAGACCCCGACAGCATCGCACGCCCCCCCCTCGCGCGCACGCACGCACGAACGAACGCACGGCACACAAACGCTCACGCAGATAACACACGCAGGAGGAAGGGACGCGCGCACGAGCCCCGGATGCGCCGATAAGAACCGGTGTGCAGGGAGCAATTATTTTATTTATTTATGTATGTATGTATTTGTTTTAATAAGTTGGTTTTGAGAAATATCTGTCTGTCTATTTATTTGTTTGTTTATATTCGATTGGTTGATTTTAAGAAAATTGGGGGGGGGGCGGGGTTGTTCTGGCTGTTTATTTTGTTTAAGATGTCTGATGTGAGGTTAATTTTTTAGTTAAAGATATTTTCTGAGAGTTTCATGTTTTTTTTAGGTTCTTGCCTATTTTTTTTCTTGTTTTGTTCATGTGGGACAACAGGTTGAAGGAGGCACATAATAGAACTCTTTGCTGTTCAAATGAATAATTGTTCTGTGAACGAGTCAACAGATATACTTTACAGTATCGGAAATTTGGAAATTGTACATCGGCCATATTACTCTGAAACACACGAACGGGGCCTCGTGGAGCCTCGTGTTTCATGACTCTATCGATCTATTCATTCTGATTACGGTTAGGGCATGCCCCGTTTTGACCACAAGAGGGCATAACTGTATAATGTCAATCATCTATAAGAACGGCTCTTTGGGAATATGGGTTCGGGTCTCTGGATTCTGTTGTAGCTAAACTCCTGTACTTCCGTACTGAAGAAGAATTGCTAAATTAGCTTAGAGGAAGTTGAGCATTTATGTTCATTCAGTAATTCTATTTACCGAATCTTATTACTTAAATGCTCTTTTCATCCACAGAGCCCTGCCCTGCACACGTGAAGTACAGTTCATGACACGGTCTGAAAGTTGTCTTTACTCAGAAACATATGTTCTCCTCAAACACAAAGGTGTTGAAATAGAGTGCACTACATAAGCAAAAACGCAATCAAAGCACTAAACGCCAGCTTTTACAGTGGAGTATTTCTGGGCATGTGTGTATCATTAATTAGGTATAATTCAGTATAATCACACCTCATACAGAAATATAACATAAGCACTGAGATTAATAGGCCACAAATAAAAAATAAAGATGAAATACATTATACTATTTCTCAGAGCCTTCTAGACTGAGTGGGCCTCTTTTATCACGATATAGACGTTGTTTGGAATTTTTAATGTAGTGTTTTCCTTTCTTTAAGGTTCTGTCTTCACATAGGCAGCCCAAATCAAATTAATTTGTTTGGATTCAGATTGTTTTCTGAAATGTGAACAGACACCCCTCCCTCCACGAAAACAAAAGCAATATATTTTCACAAAGCTGCACACTTGGAGACTTAAGACAGACTAGAGACTCAAGCTTAAACATACACAGCATCAAGTCTGACTTTAACTGACATCTTCAGACTCAAGACCAGAGTCACACACGTCCCAGTGACTTGACTCAACTCAGACTTGGTCCAGACTTGCACCCCAGAGACTCAAGACTTGACTCAGACTGTAGAACATATTTTCTTTCTTTGTTCATCAGTGCACATATTAAGCTTCTACGTTATGTGACGGTTCTTCAAGGCTGTGTAGGAAAGAAACAAGTGTTTCTTTGAAGGCCAATTCATTATTTTTAGGTAGAATATATATTTTTAGTGGTTATATGTAATACCTGACCATGGATACAATACTTTTGTGTGCCAGATGTGATCGTTAGACGTCATTCCCGTAGCACTGACATCATTAGAAAGGCATCATATTTTCCCAAAGCTATTATTAAGCTTTTACAAATTCCCAGCATAATAATCTGTTAACAAAGTGCATTAGAGTCAGCCTTTGAACTGTATAAATGTATGGCCCTTTCTTGGGCTCGGTTGCATGCAAATTGCGGCGTTGACTCTTCAGTACAGTGGCCGTTGCTGGCCTGGCTACCGAAGCCTGATTGAGTTTGTGACTAAGTGGCTAGCTGCTCCTAATAAGGTAAAGTCAGGTTAGGGTGAGATGTAACACAGCATCGTTTACCTACAGTCCTTCAGATGTCAGCAGAAATCCCCCACAGAAACAGGAATACAAACCCGTGTGTGTTCTAAGGCAGTGTGTTTGTGTTGACTGGACATTGATTAGTTGAATCGTAGATGATTGCTTTTATTGTTTCGAGTACGCTGGGGGCACAGCTGGGCTCCTGATCCCAGAGGGGTTGTTTTCAACCCATATAATCAGTTTAATCAGTGCTTCGGCCTGCTGGCCTGATATTACACCCTGGTTCTAGCCTGTTAAACCCTCAATCATTCATATGCTTCATGTCTGCTGGCTCAAGAGCAAGGTGAACATGAACAACAAATACGCTGTAAAGGAGGGGTAAAGAAAAGACCTAATAAAGTAGGCTGGCCTTCGTGTGTGCGTTGAGTGTTTCAGTAAATATTCTTTGAGAAAGAAAGAGCTCGCGGCTTCTTAATAGAGAACGTGTTTGAGGTTCAGATTTTGCTCAATTAGTTTACAAGCGGAGCTGCGCGTCTACTGTTGCTATAAAATACTAGAAATTGATAGTCACATTTTTTTGTATACATGTCCCAAACACCTCCAGCTCTTCATTAAGGTGGAGCAGACTTGTGGATGTGGTTTAGAACGCAGCATGACTGACATTTTGCGCAGTTTTTTACTGAGTCCTAAACCACATTCACAAGTCTTCACCAGCTTAATGAAGAGCTGGGTGTGGTTTGAGAGGCATTATGGGGAAGTTAATGATATATTTGAGTTACATTTGAAGCAAAATGTGGACTAATGTCCTGGCAACATTGGACAGTTGTGTAATTTGATTTATCGGCAATATTCTTTTAAACCTTGATCTTATCCTTAAAGGGATTTTTCACGGTTGTCCCCAAATTTCAGTCCCCCAAAATGTGTCACATGCTTCAGTTTTGCAGTTAGAATTTTAGTTTTACATTAGCTACGAGGCTTATGTGGTTTCTGACACTAAGATACTATAATGTAAAACTATACACAAAACATCATGCTAAACACAGTCACAGAAAGCAGTAAACTTGAAGGTATAATCTTTATTTATGCACATTTTATAGACAACAGTGTATCAGGCAGTGTCATAAACACACTGGAGAAAGGGAAATGAAAAAGTCACTGAACTGAATTTTTGGCTGAATTATCTCTCTCCATTGGGAGAATGTGGAGTTGAGCACTTAAGTCATCAGCACATAAATAAATGGGGAATTCAAAAGGAGAGAGATACATGCAGGGTGTTGTAAGGCAAAGCGTTGCTTAAATATATTTATTTGTAACATTTTTGCAAAATTAAATTCTTTTTTTTCTTCAGATTATCCTCTATTTTACCATCAACAACATTACATCCAAGAACATATAGGCCACATTAAGGTCCACTTATGGTTTGGGATGGTAAATAGCATGGTATATAACAGGTTTGGCATTGAATGTGTTTTGGAACTTCATGGCGGAAAGGTACATCCAGACAAAATAGTGCCCAAAGAATTCTTTTTCAGGTTTCATTGCTTATACAAACTCAGTAGACACCAGTAGGTTCAAAGCTGCTTTTGTGCAGCAAATAAAAAAGGCTGCATTTGTAACTTGGAAAGCCAAGTTACAAGTGGTAGAAGGCTCATTGGATGTTCACTTCGTAATGGGATTTGGCTTAATGGTCACTGTATTTTTTGTAGAATACCTTTAGGTTCCATTAGAAAACTACCAAGCGTGTCGAGAATCACAGGTCACCTGTTACATTGTAAAGATCCTTTACATTATCATATCGACCAACAAAACACCTTTATTAACCATCACACATCCCTGAAACTTTGACTGGATGTATAATATTCCCATTATATTATCCACCCTATAGCCTCCGAACCTGGCCCTTTTCTAAAAGCTCTCTTTCTCATGATTACATTGAGAAAATTGTGATTTTATGATTACATGTTTTGTTTGAAACAGTGAAAATTAAGCCTGAAACTCTGAAAACGGTCTGGATTTCGTGTTCTTTTGGGACTACAGTCAATATAGTGCAAAACATACATTAAACTATAGACTAAAGTCAGACAAACAACATCATGGGAGCAAGCGATGAAGCCTGAATATTTAGTTTTTCTTTAATGTATTGATGCTCTTTCTTCTCGCCTCCCTCCTCCAGGCCCTCCTGCCCAGTCCGTGTGCGCGGGACATCACACAGTCCACATAGCGCTCCCAGAAGAGCTGCGCGAGCTTCATGAACGCATCGTGGTGGTTGGGCTGCAAGGAAGTGCGCAGGTTAGTCATGAAGTCCCAGAAGGCCCCCACACTTTCGGCCACTTGGAGCTTCTTGGCCTCTATGACTGCCAGCGAAGAGGCGTCCCAGCACGCGGCATCAATCTCTCCCAGGTGTGCGAGTGCCCCAGAACTGGCATTCATAAGGACAGGGGCACTCAGGGCGCACCAGGAGGCTGCGGCCAGCAGGAGCACGCAGACCCCCATGAGCCCACGCCACCGGACCCCGAGGGGCCGCTCAAGCCTGGAATCCATTAGTGAAAGGTGAAGGGGCGAGATTAATGTGCTTGGTAAACCCTGAAAGTTAATTGTAACAGAAAGAAAAAGAAAACACACATTTAATAGATGTGTCGACAGAGCCTACAGTATCCAGACACTGACTACTGATGAAGGACTGGAGGACGAGCAACTCAGACTGTACATGAACTGTCTCAACAAGGTGGAACAACACATTAATACAGTGGATCCTGTGTTTAAAAAAGCTCTTCTGCTTGTGATACACACACACACACACACACACACACACAATAACAGACCATAATCATGTCAGTGTCACTGCAGTACTGAGAATGGTCCACATCGCTGCCCACTGAGGGTCTTGTGACCGTATTTATATGTATAATATAACATGTATATATTATATATTTATATTAGGGATGCACAGAATATTCAGCCACCAAAAATTTTCGGTCGAAAACAGTGATGACACAATCAACAACTGTAACCTGCGGCTGCAGACTTGATTAGAGTGAACATGTCTGCTGTGTGGCGCATTTTAATATATCTAAGAAAGACACACAGAAAAGCCATTTGTAAAGTGAGCAATGCTGAAATATCTAGAGGGGTTGCATCCACAAAGACTTTCTCAACGTGGGGATTAATTTATCATATAAAATCAAAATATCCTGATCGAACACAGAAGAGGCGAGACCCTTCCAGCACACCCACTCCGTCTGTGTTTTCCAGTGATTACAGTTCATATATGGGCTGCCAGTCTTTGTTTAATACACTATTTTGTTCTGTTAAAGGCCTACAGAGAATGTTTTTCTTTCAATGGTTTTTGAAGCACTTTGTTCAGAATATTAAATTCACTTGTTTTATCGGAGAAGGTATTTAATTGTATAATATTTCAGCTATCTTACTTTTCAGCTCTTCATGAGGGGGGGCCAAGTAAAATACATTATTTCAAATTGTATTTTATATTGTGCATTGTTTGAATGCTAATTGCTGGTTTATTCTTTTAATAATTTAATAATAATTATTTCTTTCACTTCTGTTTTGGGTTTCGGCCAAATGTTTCCTCATTTTCTTTTTTTTTTCATGGCGTTTTATGGAGATTCTTATCACGCGATAAAAAAATTTCGCCGTTAACTGCACCTACCTACATTCCTTAAAATATATTTAAAACTTGTTTAGTTTTTCAAACCTAGCATTAGAATATATAAAATGATTAATGCCGTTAATAGTAAGGTTATTTTATGTAAATCCATGTATTTGGATAATCATTCTCAGATTTCTCCATTTTTACCGTAAATATCTGGTTCAACTCAATTGAGACTTCAATTCATTTAAATCAGGTGCTGATGGAGTTTCATTAATCTAAACAACGGCTGGAGGAACCGAGGAGGAATCTGGAACCGAATCTGTGTTCTCCTCACCAGTTCACAAAACATCTAGGACTTTTAAACAAACAAAACAAATCTTGATGTTATTCCATGCTGTCTTGTTTGTTGGCATTTATTTTAATGTTAAATTGTCTATTTGCTGGCCCTCACTGCGCAGATCAGTAGCTTTAAACAGATCTTTAAAATCTGGCTTCCAAAAC
The DNA here is from genome assembly GCA_037974465.1 of Brachypetersius altus. NCBI lineage: Eukaryota > Metazoa > Chordata > Actinopteri > Characiformes > Alestidae > Brachypetersius > Brachypetersius altus. The sequence goes on from JBBPDB010000007.1 coordinate 2,527,428, forward strand.
TGGCTGCTGCAAGTTTTTGCAGGTGCCTAGGATTTTTGCACAATACTGTGCATTTATACAGTATTTGTCAATTTATTAATAAAATGGGAAAAAAAAATCTATTTGTAATGATAAAATTTAAACATTATATTAATAACCTAGAATTAACCGCACAGGCATTCAGCATTTAACCTTTTATTCGACCAGTAAGACAGGCTTAAACGTTCATTATGTGAATATTCATGATGGAAAAAACTTCATGATTGGTAGAAATGGTCCAAAAGACCCAAAACAGAATGTTTTACTTTAACTTCGCTTCTCTTGAAAATATGTTTTGTAACAGCAACATTATCCTGTTTTTATTTTAATGACTGGTGATTAAATTGCATACTAAAGGAGCCTATGCTGAACGATGGTATGGAATAAACACTTTCAGTTCCTGAAGAAGCATGTTTGAAGAAGTTATTTGCTATAGAAGCTCTTTAAGGTTCTGTTTTTTGCCCTGTGACTCCTGGGATAGGCTCTGGCAACTCCAGGACCCTGGATAGGGATCAGCTATTTAGATGAATGGGTGGATGTAGAAGGCTTAAAGGACCTTCACCAAATTTAAGGGGTCTTCTCCGAAACTCTACATTATGCAGATCTTTGATGAAGTTCTTCACACTCGCACATGCTTCTCTCAAAAGGAGCTCCTCTGATGAAAGGTTTCAGAGGAACCAAAGGTTTCAAAAAAGCATTTCTGGCACCTATGTTTCTAAGAGTGTAATTAAAAAATGTAAATAGGCCTTGGATCAATGACCTAAGCTATGCTTTCCAGAATTTAAAAGTTCAGTGAAAAGATGATAAATGAGCCTTACCTGTACTCCCGTGAGACGGTGAGTGGGGAAAGCGTCTCCTCTGGTCTGTGGGTGTGCTCTCCTCCAGCTCAGTCAGACTCGTTAAGTCCAGCTGCAGTCCCTCGCTGCTCCCTCCTCCTCCTCCTCCTCCTCCTCCTCCTCCTCCTCCTCCTACCTTCAGTTCGCTTTGCTGTGTGTAACGTCATCGAGTCTGACGGTGGCTTCAGGGGCTTCAGGGGCTTTAACACAAATGACCTACGAAAGCAATTCCAGCAGGATTAAGTGCATGATGTATTCCGGCTATTCCATCACAAAGGCCAAGATTCACTCCTCACTCATTTGCTTCTCCTTTACTTCCCTCACTTTGGACAGTTTATATTGTCTTTTGGTAAATGTATTTGTCCATCTGTCATTTATATGTGGCTGTTTGATATTTCTTTCCAAACCCACTGGAGGTGGTCCCCCTTTGATGTTACACTGGGCTTCAAGCTCTCCAAATTTTGAAATGTGGCTGCAGGGATTTGCAAGGACGAGGTTCAAGTTCTGAGCAAGCCAGTCAAGTTCTCTGACACCAAACTCCAACCTAGTACACAAATACTTGAGTAAACTAAAACAGGACTTGGAGCCTGGTGACTTAGGGTTGTGCTCGTGGCTACTAACACCAGTGACATGGTAGCCACCAACTGGACGTACATCAGGTCCTTAAGTTTGGATGCTGATGCGATTTTTGTAATTTTATCCCCATCGAAATCAGGATGTGAAGAACGTAGAGACGTTCAGCCTTCATGTAAGATGGTTTAGCAAATGTTTTGCATCAAACCCCTCCGAAAAGTATTTGGACAAAGTAATACAGTATAAAATATGTTCTTTTTATACGCTGATGAAAATCCTTGATTGTCCAAAGTAAGGAACCCATGAACTTTAATGCCTCATTTCCTCCCTTGAGATGTGCTGCCAGGCCTTTACTGCAGTTGTGGCTTGTTTGTTGGTCTTTCTGTCTTTAGTTTTGTCTTCAGTAACAGAAAAGCTTCTCTGTTGGGCAAGTGATTGACTTGGTCATTGCAGAATGGCTCATTTTTGCCTGGAGAAGCTCTTGGGTTGGCTTCATGTAATACAGGGCTCCAGACAAAATAAAAACCTTAGGAGCCATAATCTCTGTCAAATGTGATATAAATACACATTTTTAAAACATAGTAAAACTATGTGTTTCTCATGAACTTAATGTTTATTTTTTGTATATACAGTAATCACTTGCTTTTCTCAGGGGTTACGTTCCAAGAGTACCTGCGTGTATTGAAAAAGCGTTGTGTTTTTGTTAAAAAAAAATGGCTAAAATGCCTGTTTTTATTGTGTAAACCATAAATATGACCCCAGAACATTTTAATTTCACTCAGTTTAATGCATTGCCCACAAAGAAAATGTAAAGGTAAATAAATAATCATAATCAGAAAACTTTATTGCTTCAAAAACATTAGCATTAGTGTTAGCATTAGCAGCGTGCAAAGACTTGTACACAAAAGAAACATTGAAATAACTTTCTCTACTCTCTCTATGTTTAGACAGGGCTCAGCTTACTAATATTAAATAAACCGAGATAACTTGATAATTGGGCGGGGGGTTTAAACACTAAAATAGGAGGTTAAAGACACTGGGTGTTTCAGAAATTGCGCACTACTGTCAGTACACTGAGATTTAGTGTGTATTGCGCACTGCCTTCTGTAGTGCGCACTGCTGTGGGTCAGTGCTGTCCTAAACGGTACACTAGCGTTTAGCTCTTAGCTGAAGTGACGGACTCACATTTGCTGGCGATTCTCCAGTCGCCAGAATATCTGCCGGTTTTACCGCCGTGTCCATCAGTACAATAACTTTATTAACGTTCCTCACATTTATACCCACCAGCCGCCTCCGCTTGGGCTCGTGTTTCACTGTTCGCCGCCGTTATCCAACTCAAACACGCTGAAAGCCCCGCCCCCTCCGCTACGTGGTCAAAATGGCGCCCGTTTAGTGCAGAGTGTCCGTCGTTCTGCTCGGCGTTTTCTGGCCGATTTCAGTGCAGCATCCAGGTTCTTTCAGTGACTGAGTTTTAGCTCGGTTTTCAGTGTGAGCGCACTATGCCCTAAAATCGCGCACAAGTGCGCGATATCGGACACACTCACAGAGCAGGCACACTGCAGCTTCTTCTTATTTTAATGTTAGTAGACAACTTTTCAGTGTATTACTGCCACCGCTGGGCTGGTGATGGTAATACAGTTCGGTTTTTAAAAAAAAACGGCGAGGATATTTGCGGTTTCCACGTTATTGTGGGGATTTCCACATAAAACGATGAGTTTGGTTCTTTAAAAAAATCTGCGACTGAAACCGCAACTCCTGATTCACATAAAACTGGGGGATTACTGTATTTTCATAGATTTTAGAACACGCTCTGCAATGGGTTGCCAGACCATGCAAATTGTTACAAACGAATCTGTCAGCCCTGCTGTCAGTCGCAAACGAGTCGGATCTTTGACTAAATTTGGGCACAGACATAGAATATTACTAGACTGACCACAGACAATAAAATGTTTTTTAAACAATAAAGTGTTTTTTGCCACGGAGTCTTATTCTGTTTTCATCAGAAAACCACGTTCATCTGTATTACTTTGGCCATGCGCTGCCGTATCTTGTGAACTGGGAACACGGGGAATGCCGCGTCTCCCTGTCTGTCTAAGAGCCGAATTTCCTTAGTAATCTGATCCAAATGATCCGACTCATTAAAAAGAGCCGAAATTTCCATATTTAATCATGTGACGGTGTAGTAGGAACGGTAGACTTTGGTTGAGTGCATCTGCGCGTTATGAGATCTCACTTCTCCTGTACTTTTGTTTTAATTTCTCTTAGTTGTGAGAGACTAGTCGCAAAATAAATAATCATTTTAGTCGCCATCTGGAGCCCTGCATAATGTTGTATGTCAATAACCTTTTGCACTGTGGCTTCCAGGCAGTTCTGCAGCATTTGGCTGAATCTGAGTATATCCCACTTCAGATCTCCTCCTGTTACTTCTGCCAGCATTCACAGCATCTGTAAACACAGTGGCCCAGTTCCACTGACGGCCATACAGACCTATGCCAGAACTCTGCCTCCACCATGTTTAACAGACAATGTGGTGCTCTTTTCCAAAGTGCTCTTCACCTGGCTAGAAAACAATTCAGCCATAATCCAACTTCATTGTCTTTCAGGCCTTTTGGTGTTGCTGAGCTCACTGCGGTTTGATTGGTTTATTTTGTTATTTCAGCCTAGTGATGACCTCCTCAACTTGCAGTGACTCCTCTTTGGACCTTGTGTTAAGTTCAAGCTAATCTTGAAGGATCAGCCAGAAGAGTCTTAAATAGTTTTGCGCAAAAACTAGTATAGCAATATCTAGTATAGCAATGGGAAGTAAGTTAAAGGTGCATTCCATTGATAGTGGGGTGGCAGGTAGCTCAGTGGGTAGGATACTTGCCTCCATATCAAGAGGTTGTGGGTTCGAATCCTACCTTCAGCATACCACCACTGGGTCCCTGAGCAAGACCCTTAACCCCAAGTTGCTCTAGGGAGACTGTCCCCTGTAGCTATAGAAAATATAAGTCGCTTTGGATAAAAGCGTCTGATAAATGCCATAAATGTGAACGACTATTGTTCTAAATATCTGCATAAGAAAGTCACTTACAGTGGTGTGGTGTAAGATTCTGGAGTTTAAGGCAAATTTACCTCTGGACCAAATTGCTTATGTTAAGACCTGCACAGACACACAGATACAAGAACAATATAAAATAAAGTCTAAAGAAATCTTTAAAAAATCCATAGGAAAAAAAAATGACTATTATATATACAAATGCTGACAAGAAACAGTTGAGTGAAATCTACAGACTCTAGACTCTACACTACAGATGGTGGCTGGGAGTATGTTATTGCACTTAGTAGAGATCAGTAGTGTATAAGTGATAGAAACAAGTAGTGATATTACACATGTAAGACTATTGCACATAATACGATATTGCACACAATTAAATAATTCAGCACCCATTTACTGTATTCTAGAAAACGTGTTTTATACTAAAACCCTGTCAGACGTGTAAAGAAAAGAATATGCGTGCTCTCTAACTGGTCAAAAAAAAGAGAAATATTCAGTTTTAACAGTGAAAATACACTTTCATCGCACAAATAACAGGGGGTGGGACCAGATCATGACTGATACAGACTTCAACCAATAAAAGGCGCTCTCGATTCTCTAGACCAATCACGACAGAGTATACCGTTTTCCACTTCCTGGAGTGCTCACATGGCTGCCGTGTAGCTGATCATCTCTGTCAGAGCTGGAAAACCTGATCCACCTTCGCTCCTGAGCCTCTCTACCTGTGGAGCTCTCCTTCTCGGCATGGTCTGGACCAGCAGGGCGTGCTGGAGGAAGGTCTGTAGCTACACGAGAAGATCTGCCTCTACAGTCAGGACAGCAGGGCGGGCTAACTTAGAGCATTCAGCTCCTTTATAACCAAGACTCGTTTACTAACCACTTCCACCACCTTTTTACTGTTTTTACAAATTCATGCGATATGGAGATGTACTGAAACCCCATTAAGGCAGTTTCAATAGTACTTTCATTTCTCCACTAATGAAAAAAAATCTTATTGTTTGCCTCAGAGTTGTGAAGGTCAAAACTTACCAGGAGAAACTCTAATTCGGGTGGTCTAGTGTAGGTAGTCTAGTTTAGGTAGTCTAGTTTAGGTAGTCTCTCTTTAGGTAGTCTAGATAGTCTCTCTTCACGTAGTCTAGTTTAGGTAGTCTAGTTTAGGTAGTCTAGTTTAGGTAGTCTGTCTTTAGGTAGTCTCTCTTTACGTAGTCTAGTTTAGGTAGTCTGTCTTTAGGTAGTCTAGATAGTCTCTCTTCACGTAGTCTAGTTTAGGTAGTCTAGTTTAGGTAGTCTGTCTTTAGGTAGTCTAGTTTAGGTAGTCTGTCTTTAGGTAGTCTAGTTTAGGTAGTCTAGTTTAGGTAGTCTAGTTTAGGTAGTCTAGTTTAGGTAGTCTAGTTTAGGTAGACTCTCTTTAGGTAGTCTAGTTTAGGTAGTCTAGTTTAGGTAGTCTCTCTTTAGGTAGTCTAGTTTAGGTAGTCTCTCTTTAGGTAGTCTAGTTTAGGTAGTCTAGTTTAGGTAGTCTGTCTTTAGGTAGTCTAGTTTAGGTAGTCTCATTACGTAGTCTAGTTTAGGTAGTCTGTCTTTAGGTAGTCTGTCTTTAGGTAGTCTAGATAGTCTCTCTTCACGTAGTCTAGTTTAGGTAGACTCTCTTTAGGTAGTCTAGTTTAGGTAGTCTAGTTTAGGTAGTCTAGTTAAGGTAGTCTAGTTTAGGTAGTCTCTCTTTAGGTAGTCTAGTTTAGGTAGTCTCATTACGTAGTCTGTCTTTAGGTAGTCTGTCTTTAGGTAGTCTGTCTTTAGGTAGTCTAGTTTAGGTAGTCTCTCTTTAGGTAGTCTCTCTTTAGGTAGTCTCTCTTTAGGTAGTCTAGTTTAGGTAGTCTGTCTTTAGGTAGTCTAGCCTCACTTGGTGAATGGGTTAAATGCAGAAAAAGAATTTCTCTGTGTGTTGTGCTTGTATGACTACGCAGGTGACAAATAAAAGGTAGTCTAATTTAGATAGTATTTTAAGGATTGTCTTTTTAGTCAGTCACATTATTATTGTTATTATTCTACCAAGAACATGGTGCTAACTTTAGTAGATATAATAAATCATTAAAATTCTACACAGCAGCTGCCAAATCTGAGCCAGCATCTTAGAAAAGGTTCTGCTCTGCTATGGCTGCCAGAAGAGTTTGAATGGGTGTCTTGTGGAAATCTCTCTCATTACAGCACATTTTTTTGTTAGTGAGCTGTTCCACAATGCTTGATTATTCCTAAAAGCAGACTGTTGAAATGATTCTTAAGTCTTATCAGCCTCCCTGATTTGTCAGTATTGTCATTTATCCGTGTCTGTTATGCTGTATAGGAATTGCGGTCTGAGTAGTAACATTGCAATGATTTGACTGTATTAGGCTATTTTGACAGGTGATTTAATATCGTGGCATGGATGAAGGCCAGACTGCATTTTTATGGATTTAAATTTTGTTTCTTGAATACTTTGATTCTTCAAAAAAGACAGAAACACTCTTCCATAATGTGCCCCTCTGCAAATAGTTTCAAAGTCAGCTCTGCCAATATAACACTAGCCTGAATTAGCCATAACAGTATGTTGCTTGTTCAGAATCAGAAATCCTTGTTGATCCCAGAGGAAATTCTTTATGCCGTAACTTCATATACACAGTGAGACGAGAACAATATAAAATATATAAAGTTAAAAGAAAACTCTCTGGGAAATCCTCACAAATCCTCACAAATATGGATACTGTACTGTAGATCAATAAAAGTAGTTTAGTCATTAACACATTGTGGTTTAGAGTTCTTCTTTAAACCCAGTCTGTTGTCGCGCATCCGCTATTGTCTGTTGTTGCACTGAACTGTTGTTGTTTCTTGTTTTCGTGATTTTTCTGCAGCCACTTACTGTCTTAAGGTTCTAATGACAACTGAGCTGAGCTGTGGTTTGTCTGTCCCTGCAGTATGGGAACTTCGTGGATAACCTGCGGCTGTACGTGAAGGGCGGGAGTGGTGGCATGGGCCTGCCACGTCTGGGGGGACAGGGTGGGAATGGAGGAAGTGTGTGGGTGGTGGCACAAAAAGACCTCACCCTGAAGCGCATAAAGGAGCGTAATCCTCGGAAGCGCTTCGTCGCTCCCAGAGGCTCCAATAGCAGGTGCGTGCCACCAGTCATACCGTCACACAGCTCCGCTTCATAACAGCTGTTTGGGAACATATTGCCTGCTTTCATGTATTTAAAAGTCAATAAATCATCCAGTTGGATATGCATAGCCACACAGAGTAATACACGTCTTTAAGGTGTTTAGTCTGTGTTCATCAGTGTTTGATTGCATTTGACGTGATCTTTGTTGTTGTTTTGTCAGTATTCGTGCCCTTAAAGGGGCTAAAGGAGAAGACGTTCAGGTTCCTGTTCCTGTTGGAATCACTGTAACCACAGACAGTGGGAAGATGTTGGGTAAAACCTTGCTCTAATCTGTTAATGTGGTCGTAATCTGTGTTCTTTTTTTAAAAACTTTTTTAAATGGTAAAATGTAATTTTTCGTTACTTAAAGACTAGAGCCAGGGTATCCTAGGACCAGGACTGGAAAAGTGATTGAAATGACTGAATTAGTTTGCTTTTATCTTTGTGTTGCTCAGTATTTATGCATTATTCTGTCATCTCTTTTGCTGACGTTCATCACTCCAGTCCTCCAGTTGAATTTGCATCATGCTTCATAGCCAGGGCTTGCCCAAATATTCTTTTATTTATTTATTTATTTAAATTTAAAAGTAGACAATAACAATGAATTTGGTTAATGTTTTACATTCTAACTGTTAATTACTGGTGGGCAGCTGGTGGCCTAGTGGCGAGGGAGTTGCATTGTCAGTATTCTTACCTAAGTAGAAATGTTCAGTACTCTTCTACCAGTGTTTACATTGTTGTAGGTGCTTTTAATACTATTTGTTTTCAGGGACATGAGATACTTTAATATAGGTACCTTGTATTAATAAAGAGTTCACAGGAGATCCAGTACACCAGTGTAGTCCTCTGCTTGACAATCATGTGTTTTTCTTTGCTATCGGCACCATGGTTTGTTGATGGTTTTTCTCTTTTTCCCTGTAGGGGAGCTGAACCGGGATGGGGACAGTGTCCTGGTGGCTCGAGGGGGTCAGGGGGGATCTCTTCACTCTGGTTTTTTACCCAGTAAAGGCCAATCCCAGCAGATTCGTTTGGACCTCCGTCTCATTGCAGACTTGGGTCTAGTAGGGTGAGAGAACTGAGCTCCGTTTACTCAAACACATACAGGGACGCACTGTCTGTTAGTCATTAGTCTGGTTGGACTGTCTGGGTGTGTAGTGAATGCACTTTCCTACAGGCCTGTATTTGCTTTCTTTGGTTTGCTTCTAATTCCATTAGTGCATATTCACTTCTGGTTCTTGTCAATACATAGAACAACCAATTACAAGCCTAACCTTGTTTTTGTAAGTCTAACAAAATTACCAGCGAGGGTTCTCTTCTTTGCCTGTATGCCTCCTTGACCCTTTAGATATTTAGAAGTCAAAGGTCCAGGTCCAGGCAAAATATACACAATATGGACAGAAGTATTGGAACCTCCTAATTATGGAATTCGGGTGTTTCAGTCGTACACACTGACACAGGTGTCTACAGTCAAGCAGACCAAGACCTTTTGGACAACTCCATGCTTCCAACTCTGTGGACACAGTTTGGGGAAGAACCTTCTCTACTCCAGCAGGACTGTGTTCCAGTGCACAGAGCAGCTCCATAAAGACATGCTGGAGGAGTTCAGTGTGGAAGAACTTGACTGATCCACACAGAGTCCTGACCTCAACCCCATCTAGAACCTTTGGGATGAACTGGAACGGAGATTGTGATCCAGACCTTCTCGTCCGACATCAGTGTCTGACCTCATTAACCCTCTATGGAATAAAGGGACACAAATTCCCACAGAAACTCCAGAATCTTGGACTTCCACTCCAAGAAGAGTGGAAGCTGTTAGACCTGCAAAGGGAACCAACTCTGAATTAAAGTCTATGGATTTGAATGCAGTATCATCAAAATCCCTGTTAGTGTAACGGTCAGATATCCCAATACTTTTCATCATATAGTGTATCAGGAGAGAACTGCCTTGATACAGTGGCGCCTCATTCTCTCAGCGCACTCGTGTTTAGTCGTCTGATGTTGGTGTTACTAACACATGCAAAGTTTTCACAGTCGATTACTTTGGCAAAAGCCTCCTTTCATTAAAAAGCAATAGCAAAATGTTATTTTACTGAGGCAACTTCAAACTTAAGTGCAATTTACAGCAGTCTTTTGGGGGCAGTTAGGTGTCCTGGTGGTGGCCCCACACACTACTCCCTGGGAGCTGCGTTCCTCCCGCTGCTTCTCTCTGTGAATGGGTTAAATTCAGAGGGAGAATTTCACACTGGGTGCTGTGGTGTGTTCACCTATGACCGAATGATTGCTTAACATTTACAGAAAAAATGGAAAATTACATGCAGCCCAAGCACATCCTAAAATGATTACAGGCCCACATCGACACTGTACTGTAGCTCAGCACCGGCTCACTGTCTCTACAGTCTCTGGAAGCTACTTTTGGTTTCCAGCCCTTCTTTATTAATATTGTAAGCAAACGGTTACTGCAGTATCAGTATTTTACATAAGTAGAACCTTCCTGTACTCTTCCACCCCCATGAACTCCGAAGCTTGGTTATGCTGCTGCTTAGATTTCAGGGACATGATGTGCCTGAAAAACAGCGTTCTCTGAAAACCATGTGCAGCCATTTCACATAAGATGATGCTGTTCGAGGGACCCAGTGCTTTGTTGAACAAGATGTATGTGTTTCAGTGCTAATGACGCATTGATCACATAAGCAAAAAATGACATGCCTATTCATTTTAGATCAAAGCAAACCTAATAATCACCCAAAACTGCTCTGATAATGTTGTGTAAGCACAATTTTAAGCTCCTAGTACAATGAAGTGCGAGGAAATGGGAACAAATGCAAATCTGTGACAATATGCTTATTTATCCACGGGAAAATCTTGTGTGTACATCTGGTATAAAAATGGGTCAAGCCAACATTACTAGAATAACACTTTCTAAAAAGTATTATTTATTTGTTTATTTACCGATTTTGTTTCTGTAACAGGTTCCCTAATGCGGGTAAATCCTCTCTGCTGACGGCTTTGTCTCATGCCACTCCTCAGATTGCCAGCTACCCTTGTAAGTACTGATCACAGGTACAGAGGGTCCTCGGGCTGCGACACAGTTCCGTTCCTACAACAGTGGCGTAACCCGAATTTTAGTGTTGGTCGAAACACACCCCAGCCTCAATCGCTTACTGATCCCAGCACAGCTGTAAAATCATAAAAACACAACTAAGCCACAGAAAAAAGTAAGGGTACTGGGTACACCAACTGCCTCACTCAGACACAGCACATATTCCTCCGCCGCGCCCAACCGCACCAGTTCGCACACTAGTTCGCCCATAAACCGAAACACGCCTCAATTTTTTTATGGGAGTCAGCATCGTAAACGTAATGCATTGTTTGTGGAGACGTTTACGTGTGTTTACGAGACTGTTGGAGCCCGAGGACCTCTGGGACATTTGCCCATTACAGTTAAGCATCACATCTGAACAGAAGCAAATGTTTTGGAAACACACAGAAGGGAGAACACAAGAGTCATGGCATCATTGAGGTGACCTTGTGCTTACTGGCTTGATTTGAGCTACAGAAAACGAGTTCTGGCCTTATTAAGTGCCCAAGTAATGTTTCAAGCCACAGTTTTGGTTCTGTATAACTCGTTAATCGTGTAAAATTTGTTTTGAAAGAGTTTTTATTTTAAACACCTAAACTGAGTAGCGTATTCTGCCTACTTATTAGAAAAATAATAATAAGTTAACCTTATTTTAATTAATATTCTTTTTTTTTTTTAAATACACAAAAAATGTGCAAAAGACGAACAGGAACTAGTGTAATTGTCCATGTGTCACTGCAGGTAATAGTGTGTTGTTATTGATGACAGACTTCTGCTGGTCCGTCTGTCTGTTGTGATTGTAGTGAACTTGTGTAAAATGTGGTTTACTGTGGGCTTGAGCACATTTGAACACACACACACACACACACACACACCGACCTTACAAAAAGAAAAGAAAACGCGATTCATCACAGCAGGCCACCTTCCTCCATCGCTCTGTGGTTCAGTTGTGCGGCCACAGGTGGCGCTCTGGACGGTGGACAGGGGTTGGAATGGGCACTCTGACCGGTTCTGACATCTTTCTCAATTTTTTCAGCAGTTTGTGCTACAGGAGCTCACTGGGTGTCAATATTAAATCACATCTCTTGTCTTGTTGACCATTAATGTTACAGAGAACTTTAATAAAAGTTGCTCAGTGTTGGACGCCTGTGTTCCGCCACTGCGTGTGATGTCATCAAACGACTAGTCGACTCGATTTCGACTTTGTTGATGAATAAGTCGACTTGGGGAAAAAAAAAAATCTGGAGTCGATAGTGTGTGTGTGTGTGTGTGTGTGTGTGTGTGTGTGTGTGTGTGTGTGTGTGTGTGTGTGTGTGTG
>JBBPDB010000007.1:2567699-2579341 GCA_037974465.1 Brachypetersius altus
ACTGAACGAACGTAGAACAGAACTTAAATACAGTCAGTCATTAAAGCAAAACACAAACAGATGGGAACTAAAGAACACGTGACACAAAACTAAACAGAACAGGATACCAAAATGAAAGCACACAAAACATGAACAGAAGAAACCAGTAACATTAACAAAAAAGCAGTGGCCCTAACCGGCCACTGACCAGACCCGTTACACAAACATCCAAGCTTGGGATTAAGAATGAATGTTTACGCAGAAAAGAACCCCAACTGTTAAGTACGGTGCAGGATCTGAGATGTTTTGCAGCATTTTCCTCCAAAGGTTCTTAGAACCTATATAATACCAGATATCATAGACTGCTTCTGCTCAAAACTTAAATCACATATTCAAGACTTAAAGCTTTCATCAAACCTTACAGGAAAAGATTCACTTCTGTTATGTTGAAAACGGAAGGCTGTGCAAAGTACTAAGTGTTAAGTAGCCAACAGTATACAACAGTGTTTTTCATATACTGGGCACAGCCTGACACCAAAAACACACTGACTGCCACAATATCAACATTGCTATAATAGTAACACTACGCCTCCAGGTTGACAAGTTGAGGTTAGCATAGCAGCTAGTCAGTATCAACTGACAATGGCATAGTGGCTATATCACGTCTCGCACACTGCCAAGACTCCAAATCTATCAACAGCCTAGAGTGGGCATCCGTTACAGTACAGTTGGGTTATCATGTTAGCATGTTGTGGCAAGCTATTTCATGCTGCATGTGCCTTTTATACCCCCACCAATGACATTTTTTCAGTCCCTTTCCCCCATCTCCCCAACATTACCCACCAGAAATGGAATCTAATTTTGTGGGGAACATTGTGTAATCATAACATTGGATGCACTGCTTCCTGCTAAACCTGATGTTGATATGATATAAATATATAAACACAGTGTAATGGGGGTACTGCCTGTGGAGTTGTGGGTACACAAAGGCTTTAATATATGTTTTCATGAGCACGGCAAGAGGAAGCAACTCAGTGCTCTGTAGGCGCATCGGTGTATTAGTTTTGCAGCACTGGTGACAGACCAAGGGAAATATCTCTGACAGCAAAGCACCGATATTTCATACCCCCGCTGAGCCGATAGCACACACACACTCTCTCACGACATTATCACACACACATGCCGGTGCGCTTCATGGCTGTCCTCATAAAGCACTGCTTGGAGAATGGCATTAGTACAAGGTGTGGTTTGGAAACAGCCCTGAGGGAACAGCTTCAGACAGAAACTAGTTGGCCATCTAGCAGTAATTACATGGATCAACAAGTAAAGTCCCACCAGGAACAGACTGCAGAAGTATGATAGCCTTTAGCAAATGTCTCTCACTTATCTCTCACTCCATATATATATATATATATATATATACCTCTCTCTCTCTTCTCCCCAAGCCTCTCTTTCTCACTCTCTTTCTTTCTGTTAGTATACTCTTCTTGTTTTTCTCCCTTTTATCTTGCGCTCTCTCTCTCTCTCTCTCTCTCTCTCTCTCTCTCTCTCTCTCTCTCTCTCTCTCTCTTTTTCTTAGTGTGTGGGTGTGTTGTGCAGGAATGCTAGGTGTGTGTGTGTGCATGTGTGTGACGAAGTACATCCATGATAAAGGACAAACCTTTCTGTAGTTTGGGACCTTGACATCACTCTGAAATCCATTCTGCACACTCTCACACAATAAAGCATATTGCGTTCTATAATGTAAAGGGTGACTGACATACAGGGCAACATTCCATCAATCTTCCCCAGCCCAACCCCAGACTGCCTCCTCAAATACTTCATGTACATGTGGCCATGACCTGGTGATTGAGAAATTATAATACTTTTAGTCGTATTGCTTTTGTAGAAATACAGCATGTTTGAGTTGCCATATTGAGTGCAGCAGCTGAAACGATTGTTCTTCCACAGAAGTGTATGTGTAAAGCAAATGCACAATGAAAAAAAACAACAATAAAATCCACATGTTTATCTGTGCATCAGCTGTGAACTGAGAACAGTTAAAAAATGCTTCTGGTGTCAAACATACAGGCATGAATTTGTTTCCAATAGTGTCCTACAAAAAATCCACAGCTCGAAAATATTTTATATCATTCTTTAATAAAAACCCTGACAATTTGTGTGTATTTAACTTCAACAAGAAAAATACTATGACTGTTATTTTTTGGGGTTCACTAAGTACCACCTGAACTTTTTTCCTCATTTTTTTAAATGTTTTTTTTTCACAACTGGGCGCTACAGAAGGTTTTTTTTACAGTATTGTGATGCGTATATACGCAGAGAGAGAGAGAGAGAGAGAGAGAGAGAAAGAGAAAGAGAGATATTTACCTAACTAAACAGGCATTTGGGCACCTCTGTATAAACTATAGAGGTGTACTTCAGTAAAAGGCTAGCTGTACTTCAGTACTACAGTAAAAGGCAAAAAAGCCCGCAGACTTACGCCATCTGCTGGTTGTATCCAAAACAGGATTATCTCTAAAAGCTTTGTTACTATAGAAGAACTGTAGCTATGAGTATAATAAACCGAATATCTGATGACTGTGAAGATTAAAACACAGCTACAGCATTATCTTATTACATCACCATCTAAAGCTAAATGATGCTACTTAATGATGTTCTTATTTCTGATAGACAACATGTGACAAAGCAATAAATCTTGTATCTATATGAAATATAAGTGAAAGACAGCTAAATTAGATATTGAAATCTGTTTCTTACTGCAGGAGAGATCAGCAGAAGAATTCAAAACATGAATTATCATCATGCAGACACTCAACTAGCCACTGTTGGTTCATTGATAAAGGAAGCTTAATTTCAATTAAGTCATTCATTAATTGGTTTAAGACTAATTGTCATGATAGCCCTAGTTAAAACTCATCTAATTTACTTAGCAATGCACTAATATAGATTTGCTTCAGTTCAAATACAAACATTTGAATGATGTCACTTTATTTCTGTGTTCACACAACATGATTTCAGATGAGTCTCTGTTCTTGCACTCAGACACTCTGAGCTTTGTTTTGCCATTTTGGCAGATTAGCAGACCCAGAGTAGTTCATCGCATTAGCCATGCAATCAACATGCAGTGATGAACAGCAATAATAACGCCCTTTATACAGTCAGCACCACGGACAGCGCTGATATCCACTAGGCACCACGGATAGCGGCGATCAGTTGTATTCATACAATTTCATAAGCACCAAGTGTCATGGTCACGCACTTCAGGACCCTGAAGGCACTCCATGCCCCCGCCACAGCAGTCATATTTAATCATAATTAGCACAGCAATTTAATGGAGATTATATGTGCACAGCAGGTGATTGTGAAGTGATCAAAGTACCCAACTTTGAGTTGACAGCTAGAAGCCTGCAAGTCAGCTTAACAGTGACAGCCAGATGTTGTTGAAAGAAGCTATTGATTTTGATTTGAACACAAATCTTAGTCATTTTATATGTTAAAAACAGTCTAATTGGGAAATTTAAACAAATATTTAGTGGATAGAGGTAGTATTTATTGGTTTAATGAAAAATAAAGTCTCATTGAATTTCATTATCATTTCATTATATATCATTACAAAAAGGCTTGATAAACTTCCTCACATTACTTACTTACAGATTGCTCACATTACATTACTTATTTGTGCTCAAATCCAACTTATTTATTAATAATAACACAGGTAAAAAAATTGTAATCATCAGAAACCACAACACACTTTTCTAAAACAGCTTTTCATGCTAATTTCAGATTGGCTCAGTTCTTTTCAGTCACATCAACCTTTTGAATTATGAGTAATATTAGATTTGCAATAGACTTGCATGCATTGTTTATTAAACCGCAGGCACCAATCAAGTAACAGTTTCAAAATTTTCAGTGCGAAGTCAGTCAGACACACACTGTGGCATAGATATAATGATCAGGGTCAGTCAGCTACCACTGTTTCTTCAAAAACGCTTAGCCTATGATTATTATATGCCAATTATACCAACAATCATGCAATATAGAACTAGCTTCATCACAACAACTGTACATGCAGGAAAAACTAAACACAGATTTGAAATCAGCATGAAAAACACTACAAAACCCAGATAAACTTATCTCTATATCAACATCTATTAACATATTAATCTATTATGTTCACCACATGAGCTATAGAAGCCATGGCTGTGTCACCCTCCACATCCATTGCCAATACTCACCTAATATATATATATATATATATATATATATATACAGTGAGGAACATTAGTATTTGAACACCCTGCTTAGAAATCATGGAGGGTCTGAAATTTACATTGTAGGTGCATTCCCACTGTGAGAGACAGAATGTAAAAAAAATAAATAAATCAGGAAATCCTATTGTATGATTTGTAAAGAATTTATTTGTATTTCACTACTGCACATCAGTATTTGAACACTGGCAATCAGCAAGAATTCTGGCTCTCAAAGACCTGTTACTCTGCCTTTAAGAAGTCCACCTCTACTCCACTTAGTAATCCTAATCAGCAGCACCTGTCTGAGCTCTTTTAAAGACACCTGTCCACCCTACAGGGCAATGGTCAAGCTCTCTCACAGTGGGAATTCACCTACAATTTAAATTTCAGACCCCTCCGTGATTTCTAAGTGGGAGAACTTGCAAAATCACAGGGTGTTCAAATACTTTTGTTTCTCACTGTATATATATGTGTGTGTGTGTGTGTGTGTGTGTGTGTGTGTGTGTGTGCGTGTGTGTGTGTGTGTGCGCGTGTGTGTGCGCGTGTGTGTACATGAGCTCAAGAACAGGTAGAGCAGATCTCCATCTGCGTGGTGTTGTCCTCCTCACTGAAAAGACTTTAAATAAAGTGCTATTTGCCTGGGGGAAAACACATACATGCACCCAATACTTTTCCATTCCGCATGTCTTTCTCCTGGCCTGCACACTGCCCTGAGCCACGGCACTCACTTAAAATAGACACCACCAAATACAAAAGGCCATGCAGTTAAAGGTAGCTTGGGAAAAGCTATGTGGAAGTTATCCTCCCGTCGCCATCTCACTCTTTCCGCAACACCCCAATGCCCCCCACCCCCCAGGGGCAACTCAGTGATCAAACGTGTTCCACAGAACAAGGAGCCAACTCTTTCATCTCACTAGGCGGAGCTCTTTAAATGTAGAAAGCGAGAGAGAGAGCAGCATCCTTTTTCCTCTCTGTCACCAGGACTGCTTCATCACATAGCAGCCATAGCAACTGCTGATCTGGTCTGATAGAAAACAGAGGGTTCACTGATGGCTTCCAGCAGGCTCAATTTGGCATTCTTCTTTCTCTCACTCTGTACCTCATTTTCTTTCTCTCATTCTCACTCGTCCTTTTCTCACTCTCTCTCCTTGGAATTTAAGTAGACATATTGCATAGTGAGACATCAAAGTTTGTTTTCACAGACACGTCCCACACTGTGTGAGCTCCAGCATGGCATATTTCTCTAAGAGGATAGAGGAATGACACCTAAATGAGAACCCCCCCCCCCCCGCCCCCGCCTCCAAAAAGCTTAAAGGGCTTGTGTCTCACATTTGCTATGTACTTTAATATTTACCCTTTACTATACTATTTATTCTATTTTATTCTCAGAGGTTCATCTATGACATCTGAGAGTTAAAACACCAAAGGGACAATATTTGTTATAATTGTAATAATGAACTTTCTTTAAAAAAAAAAAAGTAAATAAACTGCTTGATAATGACAATGCTGTATCAGGCTGTGGTATTAGTGTCTAAATGTAGTGAATAACATGCATCAGTATGCACTGACACAGTATTATCAGCAGAGACAGCACACGTTATGTATTAATTACACAGGCTTCACATGCAGAGTCCATATGCAAAGCAACAGCCAGTAAAAACACTGTCTGATAAAATTATAATGTAACTCTACCTGGGGTTGAACTGCATTTTACAGACATGAGATACAAACACACACACACACACACACACACACACACACACACACACATGCACCACCTCACACCCACTTTGATGCTGCAGCTACGTGCTATCAGGCTGTAAAATAGTCTGCTTTCCAGTTCACTGGTGCACCTTAATTCTAAATGGCATGCATCGGCGTGGGTTTATCCAGTTCCTGAAACCACTGCCTTCTGCTGTATTAATACAGGAGTGTTTTTGCGCTTGGCTGCACAGTGGGCTGGTCCCGTGCGTACAGGAGCACACACACACACACACACACACACACACACAGAAGTGCACCATTGCTCATAGCTTCACCTGTAATCTGTTGGAATGAATATCATACCCACAGGCACTTAGAGTGGGAGTGAGAGCAAGAGACAAGGAGATGGAGAAAGAGTGAAGGGGGAGAAAGAGAGAAAGATAGATGAAGAGAAAGAGGGGAGAGGGGAAAGAGAGAAAGTGTGTGAAACCAACTGTGACTGAGAAAAAGAAAAGGAGAGAGAGAGTGGAGTGGGAAACAAAAAGAAAAACTAAGAGAGGAAAAAGAGGAAAGAGGGAGAAAGGATATCAACCCATGCCAGCTTAACCAACCCACATCAGAGGGAAAAAAAATGAGAGCGGGGGGGATAGGGTTTTAAAAAAAAAAAAGAAGAGACAAGGACCTACTTTGGAAATCATAGCATGGTAATCACCATGGCAACTGTACATTTACCATTCTGTTTTCCACATTATTTTATTTTCCTGCCTCTCTCTCTCTCTTTCCCTCTCTATGCTTCACTTTGGATTCAGCTTCAGTCACAATAAATACACAAAGCACACAGAACTGTACTGTTCTGTACCTACAGTTCTAAAGCCCCTCTCTCCGCTTCGGAACTGAAGTGATTGCGATCAAAGGAGCGAGAGGCGGGGGGCTGAGAGAGTAAGTGTTTTAAGGGCTGTCTGACCCGGAATAATCAGCACTGTATGAGAGGAGGTCGTCTGCGATGGCCTCTGAAGCTGGGCCAGCCTGGAGTCAGTGTTCTGCTCAAGCATCTGAACTAAACACCACACCACAACACATTAGAAAAACAGCTTTACAGTGGCAGCTTCATTTTCCATCCGGCTACCCTTCACCACATTAAAGACACGAGAAAAGATTAAACCAGCAAATCTCTCAGCACTTGTCCTACAGCCCCAACCCACAAATGCACGCACACACAGACTAAACTGCAAATACAATTCAAATACTAAGGAATCTGAAGAGAGAAAGAAAGAAAGAAAGAAAGAAAAAAAGAAAGAAAGAAAGAAAGAAAGAAAGAAAGAAAGAAAGAAAGAAAGAAAGAAAGAAAGAAAGAAAAGAGACAGAGCACACAAAAGAGCAAGAATGAAAGAGAGAAACTGCAAAACAGAAAAGGGAAAGTATGAGGAGACATAAATATATATGAATAAGAAATGGAATGAAAAAGAAGTATGAGAATACAAAAGTACCAAAGAAAGCAAGAAAGAAAGAAAGAAAGCAAGAAAGAAAGAAAGAAAGAAAGAAAGAAAGGAAAAGTGTTAGGTGGGTAGAAAGGTCACAGGGAGGGATTGAGGGAGGAAGAAGTAAAAATGTAATAAAGCAGGAGAATATGAGACAGCATACAAAAGGAAAAAAAAATAAAAAAGAAAGAAATAAAGAAAAAAGGACATAAAGAAAAGACAAAGAAAAAAGAAGGAACAACAGTGAAAGAGGAACAAGAAAAAAAGAAAAGTGTAAAAGAAAGAGAGAGACAGATAAAGACAAGAGGGGAAGTGTGAGAAGAAAAGTGCAAGAGAGAGGGAGGCTGGAACCTCAGTGTAGGGGGAGAGAGAGAGAGAGAGAGAGAGAGAGAGATAAGAGTGATGAAGGGAGAGGAAGAGAGGAAAGCTACTGTAATCCTCCCTCTGTCTCTTAATTGCAACCGTTCTGAGCTGGAACAGCTTCAAATCAGAACGAGGGAGGGAAGGACGGAGGACAAAAGACAGAAAAGGAGGAAAAACGGGCAGCAGGCAGAGAGAAGCCGGTGGTGACGGGAGCACAGGAGTCTGATAAGAACTCAAATATGAAAACTATTTAAACACACAGCGATAAGAAGCAGCTTCAAACAAAGATGATACGGGTCACATGACCCTGTTTTTCACAACAGAGTGATAATCACTGGACACAGACAGGAACACACATCCTACTGAGCAGGACAGGGTCTACACCTCTGACCTCAAAACGATTCGATTCTTTAGGAGTCACCGACTTTCTGTTTGATTCCATTTGATACATTTGTTTCCACTTGATTCTACTGACTCTGTTTGACTGCATTCATCCCTGTTGACTGTTGACGCCATTTAATTCCACTGATACTGTTTCATCCCCTTGATTCCTTCTATTCTATTTGATTCTGTTGATTCTATTTGAACCTATTGTTTTTGGTAACGTACATGACTCATGAAACATTTAATGTAGCCTGAGAATTTAATTTATTTATTTTTTATCTATATTTATTGCGGAGTCGGCCTGGAGTCTCTCTTTTTGACTGGAAAATACACACCTCGGGTAGTGAGAAACACTCGGGTGGTATGCAAGCCCCGAGGCTGCGGCCTCAGTGTCTGCGTGTGTGTGTGTGTGTGCGTGTGTGTGTGTGTTTATGGGACCACAGGAAGGAGGAGGGCGGGTTTGTCCGTGTCCAGACAGGTACATGAGAAAGAGAGAAAGAGAGAAATGGGGGAAGAAGGGGGACGGAGAGACCATCTGTCAGAGAGAGGGGAGAGAGGGGGGGAAGGGGGGGGGGCGCTGCCGAAAGAGAAAGAGGTGACGGTTCGTTCTGTGTTTTATTGTACGCAGTATGACTTGGGCATGGTCAGCCCTTTGAGAACTGAGCAACTGCATGGATCATTAAAAAGGGATTTAGACAATTAGCCTGTAAACAACAACAACAAAGACAACAAAAACAATATTCAGCCCCAATATGACATCATCCTATTACATCTGTTTTCTTCCTTCTGCTCTAGTTTATTACGGCAAACATTCAAAGAACGCGGTGAAATGGACCTCCACCAAAAGTGCTGTGCACATGTCTGATGGCATAGAGAAGCGGGGGCCTGCACCCCCAGCCCAGTTTAACCCATTCTCTCCTTTATTAAGGTGGTACAGACTTGTGTATGTGGTTTAGGACTCTAGTACGATTTACTGCGAGTTATAAAACTGAACCCAACAGTAGACAAAAACGCTGCAAGGAAGCCATTTTAAACAACAGGGACTTTTTAGAACAGTTTCTGTGGCAACAGTGGACATTAAAGGAATATTTATGGCTCACAGTAAGTCATACTGCATCCTAAACCACGTCCACAAGTCTGCACCACTTTATTGAGGAGCTGCCTGAGGTTTGACTGGGTTCAGGGGGACTACTGACTTCTAGTGTTAGCAGTTTTAGCCTCATAGCATGTCTTGGTTGAATAAGCTGCATCTGGAGGGAAAACGGTGTCAATTAGACTTTTGGCTAAACGATTCCTTTAAGTGCTGTGATGCCATATTGCACACCCTTATCTGAGGCAATGCCAGCGTATCACTCGTCTGCGGCCTGCAGATGTTTCCATGAGCGAACCGCGCCATTCTTCCTGGATGAGTGGCCCCCTGGAGGCCTTGCACTTTTAAAAGGTGTCTCTATCTAACTCTGTGTGTATGTATGTGTGTGTGTGTGTGTGTGTGTGTGTGTGTGTGTGTATGTGTGTTTATGCTTGCTGCCCAGGGCAGTTTTCACCTCCAGGCTGCAGCTACGGTTTCATTGTCAGCTGCGTGTGTTTGAGCTCTGGCTTTGGCTCTATTCTCTTGAGTCAACTGACCGATAATCCAGCGGGCACATGCTTGTGTGTGAGCGTATGTTACTGTTTTTCTCTCTTTGTGGGGACACATGAACAAAAAACAAACTTTCGGGAATACCCCACAAAGACAGTGATACTAGAACAAGTGTTTTAGACTCGGATAGAAAGGAAAGAGGGACAGGAGAAGGAGAGCGTGAGACTCCAGAGTACAGTGAAAAGAAGAAAAAAGCAAAGAAGTAGAAAGAGGAGCACAGGCTGGCATGTGTAAGCTGATCTGGGCAGCAGTGCGTCCAGCTGTCCCCCTCTCCCCTCTCCCACTCTGTCCAGACTCCCACCACAACTGTTCATCCCACCATTCCCACAGAAACCAAAGACGGGACAAAAAACTGCAGGCAGAGCAGAATGTAGGCTTTCTAAGAGCTAATCACTGGCAATTCAACAAAAATATTGATATTAATATTTAAAAAGCATACGCCAGCCCAATGCTAAGTGTTACTGTCCCCTCTGTCTACTGGGTCAGCGAGGTTGACAGAATTATATATTGCCAAGTCATAAATAACAAGCAAGATCTCATCCACACACGCCCCTCCATCCAACACCACACCCTCCTCCCCCACCGAGAAAAACGCATTCACTGTTACGTTTTTTCCTAGTATTTTTCCTCAGCAAAGAAAAACACATTGTGCCCCAAAACTGTGTCATATTTAAAGCCATATTTAAGGGTGTTCTTACTTATTTCCACTTATATTGGAACATATTGCCATCAGTCCACATTTCTAAAAAATGAAAAATTTTTATTATTTCTCTTGATTTTCATTGTTAAAAATGTATCAAGAATAACTTATTTTGAAGAGCAGATCAAGAAAATACATTGGATTGGTGTGGGCCAGTAACCAAGGTTATAATATCTCAATAGTATCATTAGGGTTATGGAAACAGAACAAAAACATGGATGGTTTAAAACTTGCAGTTAGCATAAATGCTTATGTTGTGTTTCAAAATAAAAGTCTCAGACCATTTTCATACACAAAAATCCAAAGCCAATTGTTTTCATCGTCTATATTCCACTATTTATTCATTAATTGGTATTTTTCTGAATTGCATGGAAATAGTTGGTGAATTTTTGGTGTCCTGATGCAGAACTACACTCAAACAGGCCAAAGACTTTGACCACTGATAATTATTGTAATCCTGTCATCTTGTTGTACCGACAGGGGCCCTCTGTCTCATTTTCTGACCAACTGTCCTCCAACAGCTCCTGTTGTGTTTGTGCGGGACCGCCAGCTTTTGCTTTTTCCTCTTGCGAGAGCCCATTCAAGTGAAAACTCTGAAAGGAACTGATCCCAGACCAGTACTTCTGGTGGGTAACTTCAACCCTGGGCCGCCCGAGTGGTGGGCACGCACACAGGAAACAGATGGGGAGAGGAGCCTAGAAAGGGGGGTGGAGGGAAAACGAGCCTCCATGATTGGCTACACCTGAGTAATGGTGGTGCCAGTGAGGGCTTTGTGAAAGGGGGGGTTGACTTTGACAGGGATCATAACACCCTCTGTGTGGCGAGGGGGGAGGACAGCTGTATTGGCGCCAGGGCAAGCTGGTGCTTGATGCCACCTGGCATTTAGAAGAAGTGGCAAAGCTCATGGTTGGCTGGCAAAAATGGAGTTTGGGGCGTCAGCCATGGAGACACCATAAGGCAAAGCCCTCTCACGGTTCGGCCAAAATCGTATTACTGCGATTCTGTTGCTTCGTATTGCGATATAGAAGTACACTAATCAATAGCATGAGATGGGTCTGCATTATTTTTTATCTTTTATCTTTTTCCTTTTGCACCTTTATTCATATATATACATTTATATATACATATATATATGTGTATATATA
>JBBPDB010000007.1:2579441-2590563 GCA_037974465.1 Brachypetersius altus
TATAAATATATATATATATATATAGAAACACACAGGAACTGGAACTGGTCAGGATGCTCATAGCTGTGAGAGCAGTACTGTGATTACCAACATAGAGCTTCACCTTTCTCTTTAATTTCCCTAATGCTCACATGCTCTCTCTCTCTCACACACACACACACGCACACACACACACATACGCCCATGCACACCCACACATTGCAGTTCCCATCACCCGTTGGTACAGTTATATCACTGTGGCAGGACCTCCCAGTCGGTCCCTCTTCTTATTTTTAACTGCAAGTTAAATCCAAATTCCTCCCCTCGCTGAACCCTGAGTCATTTTCACATGCTCGTGTTCACATGCCCCCTGCTCGATAGTGACCACGTAAACAGAAACACACAGGCTGAGGAGGGTGCAGTCTTCAGCCAGCAGTGACTGATACGTCAATGTACTACTGAACTCTTGACACACATTTTCATAAAACACACACAGCGTAGTTTTTATATCAGGACATGGGGTCATACATACACCACACCTACTATATATTAATATGTACAATATGCATTAGTGATATATGCAAGTATTACAGGTAATAAGAACATGTCCTTCATGAGTTATCTCTACATTTACCAAAGTTACTACATTTGCATGTTACTCACATCGGTACCTTTATTAGCCAGAAGCTGACCAACAGAAAGCCACCTAATATAATTATGTGGATCACTGGACAGGTGTCAGGACGAGATATTTAATACGTTAATACATGAAACAGTCTTTTTTTGACACTTCATACTTTTTTATTTGACATTTTTTCATTTATATTTGTTCACTCCGGTGTTTAAAAAGACAAAAAAGGAACAGTTTCTGAAATAAATGTGGCAAAAATCTGTAGTGAGTTTTTTTTTGCCTATATATTAACACCATAATAAACACACACACACACACACACACACACACATACAAATCAGCAACTCCCTCTCTCCTCTCCCATGCCTTCATTTGTCTCTCTCCCACCACTCCCTTCTGTCCTCACCTCCTCTCCCATTCCACATTGTCCCACTCTCTTTCTACCACTCCGTGTCCCTCTGCCTGCGCTCCCTCTCTCGCTGTGTCTAATTACCCTGCATTAATACCTGCATTCCAGTAGCCTGAGGAATGTCTTAACAATGTAGCCCTGTCCTCTCGCTGCCACACAGGAGAGAAAGATCAGTAACGCTCTATTTAAAAGTCCCTACATAAGTTCATACAGCGGCGGACCCATGATGCAGGCCTGCTCCATGCTAACTGCTGGGGTATAAGCTTTTATTACTCACTAGCTACGTTAACCTCGTGGCTCCAGTCCCAAATGAAAGAACATCAAACGTCTCTGGGCTGCTTTTTTGCTTAACCATCTCTTTAGTATAGACGTACTCAAAGAGGACCACGGACGACCAGCTATGGTCACCCACCTCGGTTCTGAAGAGACCTTCTTTAAAAGTCTGGTTCCAGCCACATCCTACAACACCTGCTCCGGCTAATGAACTTCTTCAGAAGTCCCCGACTGGCTGGAGCATTCAGTCAGGCAGAGGGGGCTGAACATGATAAGAAAGTAGATTTCCAGACGTTTTTCTGCTGGGATTTACCCTGTACCCCAACAAAAAGGAAAACCGCTACAAGGTAAAGCGCATGAGGAAGAGAAAGGAGGGGAAGAAGCAGAAAGTTAGCTCTTAATCAAAGGAAACCCACGACTCGGATACTACCTCAGAAAAGGAAACGAAAAGTGATGATAAAAGTAACTGAGTGTAGTCTGTCCCTCAATGCTTGTGCTGTAATTGTCTCCTAATGAACATGTGTCTAGGGCCGTCCTTGTGTCAGCCCCTCCCTGCTGATGCTTTTCAGTATTCGCCTGCACACTCTAGGCCACTCCAACTGCTAATTGACCAGAGGAGGGGTCCCCTGGCCTGTAACCATAACGACCAGGGGAGGGGTGTAGTCCTCAGACTTATATAAGGGGAGGTTTTCACCTCCACACCCAAATCCCAGTCTCACCAGCTATGAGTACGTTTAATGAGCAAACTGCCTGTAGGACGGTCCATATGTGGGTGACCCAACGGGAAAGTATGATCTGTACTATTCCTTTCCACAGACATATTCTAACGATCTCTAATAAAATCCGCATTTCTCTCCAGTGTTGGACGTGTGGGCGGTTTAACGGGGGCCCAGGAAGGCCTTTTCATGGACCAGGGCACGATATCTACCCCAGCATGGCAAGACCAACACCCTCAGCATATTCTCGACAGATTTGATCTTAATACCCATATCTTCCCTCGCACCAACCCCTAAATTGACTTTCTAATTAACTTTTCATTAAAACCGTACTGCTCCCTGTGGTTAAGAAGAACCATATCTGCAACAAACAGCACCGTCTGTCTTCCTGCTGCCAGGCCGACCGTCATTTACGAAAAGTGCTGGCCTCTGGGTTGCCCAATGGGCAAATAGGGAATTGCTCAGCACTGAGAGGGAGTAATTGGATTACGTGGAGGCCATTTCCACCAATAATGTAGTAAAACTCTGTCTGAGCAAAGCAAAAGTTTGCTTCTTGGTTGATAAACAAGGACACAAAGTAATAAAGGATTCATACGATACTCTTTTTAAGGCACTCCCTGCCAGATCAACTGCGGCACTGATACAATATCAATGTCAAATTAGCTATTTCCTAACAAGTGATCGCATGCAAAACTCAATGCTGACCCATGGATCCATTTCACTGGAGAGTCTATGAGAGGTAATTTTGTTGAATACATATCGGTGTAATGTTGTCAAGCCTTGCAGGGACTGGAGCCAGAAACTCGATCAATGGATCCAAATAGAAAATTCAGCAATTCTAGCTGTCAGTCATCCGGCCAGGAGCCATGCAACAGCGAAAGCACTGATTGGTTTAGATTAGTGCTGGGAGTGCATGCGAGCTCAGCCGCCGCCGGGTTGAATATAATTATCAGGCGGACTGTCAATCAAACATGGGACAGAAATAAGAGCTGGCACTAGACTCCTCCTGTGGACCTCCCCAGCAGCTCACCTAGCGGCCTGGGACAGTGATTAGGGATACACACTCAAACATTTCTCTCTCTGATCTAATAAACAGAGACAGAAACGTTATGGGGGAGGTGAGTTCTTTAACTCCAGTAACCAAAGACTCCAGTTGCTGCTCCTTTACAGTCAAGCTCACACAGGTTTTGCAGGGTCTGAGAAGTGTCTATGTAGCAGGAAGAGCACAGCCCCCATGTCCCTGAGGGAATCACCTCAACATGTGCCTCCTGCAGGACATCCGATACGGTACCTTATCCACGTCAGCCTATGCGGGAAGCCCCTTCTCCAATAGACACCTTTACCTGGTTCCTCTAGAGCGTGTATTGTTTTACAAACAAAAATGACTTCATACATACACAGGAGAATGTGCAGCTGATCCCAGGAGACATTCACTAACATTAGCAAAAGCCCTTCACCACTGATCTGCACTTCTCAGCCTTTTTCAGGACGTCAGGACCTCTGCCGTCTCTCTCCTTCCAGTACCTTGGGAGTAATATTAACCCCAAGACCGTCTTATAGTGAGTCAAAGGGTCAAGCAGCTCGTCAAACAGTGACCAGATTCCCTGAAGAGTTTAACAGTACCCTGTTAACCATTAACCAAAAATGAAATGTGCTGCAACGAAAGAGGGTCCATTTAATACGGCTGTATGAACATGCTGCGCAAACAGAGGAAGAAAAGAGGCTGCAGATTATCATCTAGTCTGGTGTCTGACATTTCCTGCTGAACTTGCTTGACCCTCTACCACAAAGTCATCAACCTTATCTCAATATAGACACTGCGCTTTCTTGTTAGGTGTGAGAGAGTTTGCATATGAGGTGGCCATAATACCAGAAGAACACTGAAATTCACGAGATTTTGGCACGTATAGTGATTGTCGAGGCAAAACAAATCCACAAACCGGTCAACATTTGGGCGATCCAGTGAGCGGCTCTGCAGGCTAAGGCGATGGAGGATTTCGCCGCAACACTGGGAGCCGAGCCTGACTGTACAGATGGTCGCGCTTTTATTGTGTGGGAAGCAAGGCGCAGTTCCGATCGCCTCCGTGGAATTAATCTGTGGACTTCTAGTTAGCACAGGGTTGCCTGGTGGAGGGCCAAAGGGCTGGAGTCCAGCACAGTGTACTGCTCAAACCTGATTCAACTAATCACTAATCAGAGCAGGGGAGTTTTCAGTCAGTTCACTGTGGTCAATGGCACAACCCAGAAACTCCAGAGGAGTAAACCTAAGGGCAGAAAAAAGGAACCAGGAGCATGAGAAATAGGAACCAGAGAGAGGAACTGATGCAGAAAAGGAGACACAATTTCCCCCGGGATACAATCTCAAGAGTTTATGTTTTTGGTATGTGGCTTGAAAAGTATTTATTAGCTTTAGTCCATGACAACTGTCGACAATAAAGATTTAAAGGAAGAAAAAGACGCTGATAAGAGCCTGTTAGGACGTACGGATGTTAGGATCTTCAGTCAGTTAACTCGAGAGGAGGGGTTGGCGGTTCCTTTGGCCTTGGGGTATGTTCAACTAACCAAATATCCATCAATTCCAGGCAATAAAACCTTTTCTTCCCTCTGTGACGGTACACTGTTCTTTAGTGAATGTTTACCTTCTGTGAGGAGGAGGACAATGGCCACAGTCTGGTGGAGCACCGGAATGTTTGAGCATTCTTAACTCTGGGCTTATTTCAACATACTGTGGCATTTTGACCTGCAGCTACACTAGCTTTGAGTCAGGTGCAACATGACACCGGAAGAAGAGAAGACAACTGTTGACCATTGATTTGAGCAGACCTGAGAGGCTCACCAGTAAACACAACCAGAAAAAGCATGTTCAGAAATAGACAGGGACCCCAAACTTGACCGCTACAACAGTTAGACGTGAAAACAAAGAGTAAACAGATCAATCGGGTGCGTATAGTGCTTAGTTCACCATCGATCTGCATCTAATGGAACAAGGGAGGAGGTTGTCTTTCTGCAAAGTACGATGACTGATAGCAGATCGTGACCAGAGCTACTTAGGAAAGGACTGTATTTCCCCCCAAAGGAAAGCCATGAGCTCCAAATGCATCCACCCTGGCTGAAAGACACCCGCTGGACTTCCACTGGCCAATCACGTGCCACTCTCTACAGCTAAATGGATCAGCTGCACTTAACCTCGTCTCCTAAAGAGCTCTCGAGACTCTCGTTCTCATCGCCAGCACCCCACTTTCAAGGCTGTTCTTCAAAGTACTCGTCCCTCCAACACACACACACACACACACACACACACACAAATAGACACACACTGATGCAACCAGGCACCCTCTATGTTTTTTTCCCCCTCTATGTTTCCTGTATGCTGCTAATAACAGGGTAGTCTTGAGAGTACAGCCTTGGAGATATCAAAAGCCGGAGAACTACTGGGCTTCCTCTGTCTCTAGCTCCGGAGCTTTGTAGTGCGAGGATAACGTTTGAACACTGGGCAGAGACAGGACTTCACAATGATGGTGGGGGCGGCGGTGGTGGTGGTGGGGAGGGACTTTGAGCCTGTGTACAGAGAGAGGAGGCTGAGAGTGTTGGAGGGAGAAACAAGCCATTTTTTATGCGAAGAGACCATTATAGGAAGAGGCTGGACGTTAGGGGTGATCTCCTTTCGTCTTTGTGAATGCCTTTCTCCCTCCTGCCTCTTCAGACTATACACACACAGCAGGACCCTCCTTCAATAAACCTGCAAGTGAGACAGACGCATCAATGCCAGGTCATGTGGTAAATGTGGGAAATCACCTCAGCTATCAGGGAACGATAATGACTCACAGGGCCGTATTTATTTCTGAGCCCCCCTTGGTTTTCAATCCTGGTCAGGTCATTAGTTTTGTTCAGCCCTACCACATGTGTCTGAGAGTTAATCAGCGAATTAGCATTACTGAGTTGAAGTTGGTATGTTACAGCAAAGAAAAACCTAAAATGTTCACAGCAGGGGGAAGCAGGACCGGCAAACCACTACGCAACTCATGGGGCAGTTCCACGTACAGAAGGAATTTTCATGAATTTTTACCTAAACTTAATATTTATCAAACTGCATGATTTTCCTGATCAGTACCATACTGTCCATATAATGTGCCTGTCTTAACAGTGGACGTTTCTTTTTACAGACTAACATGTCAAATATAAGAGTATTAGAAGCCGTAAATATTAAAATAAGATTGTTTATCGCCCCCTACATTTCCTGCGGTGTACTGCAATATGTCATGACATCTACAGTATGTGTATCATAGAAACAAGTGAGCGCATTTTATTTCAAGACAACCACAATAAAAATCAGCATCCAGTCCAATCTTTGATGGGACGTAAAGGGGGGAGTGTTAGACAAAACAGACGAGACCGTCAGACGGCACTAATCCAGAATATTAGATGAGTGTGTATTTAATGTGTCTGTGTGTGTCTGCACGCCTTCAATCCGGCTGATCTCCTGCAGAGCTTTGATGATATTAGGATGAAAAGGTGGATGGATGAGGATGAGCTGTCCTTCCTCTCCGAACCACATCAAACTGATCCACATCAATCTGAGATTTAAGCCCGAGAGCAGCTGTCCGGTGCCAGAATCCCCCCTTTAAAGCTTGTTGCCACAATCTATCTGCAAACTAGCACTTCTTAACATCACACTCTGCAAAAGACTGTACACTGATCCCAATTAGTGTCCTGCACCTGTAAACCTCCAAGTGTAGAATCTTTTTAGTATTATTTAATATAAGAAAAAGCTTCTAGGTGAGATTTGTCAGACGGTGGGCTCAAAAGAAAAACAGGGGGTTGTTAAAAGCATTCAAATGCAGGCAGTACGTAATGAATGGAACACGGAGTAACATCAGCGTGCCATATTGCGGTGTTGGATTAGCACCAGTGTGCTGTAGTTCTGCAGCAAGCCACCATTGGCAACCTGTGATCACCGCAGAGAGCAAGAGAGAGAGGGAGAGACAGAGAGAGAGGGTGGGGGCAAAAGAGAGACAGATATTGACTCAGAGTCTGGGGGCGAGATACAGCCTGTCCATTTGAATGCCTCTCATTCCAGCCTGGGTCCCCCTCCTGCTCGCCATGCATGAATCACAGCTAATAAGAGAGCCTGAGGCCCTGTGCGACAAGTCGCAGCCCTAAACCGGCTTTTTAAAATCCCAATCAATCGCACCTACAGCCACATTTTCAGAATTACCATCAGTGATGATTCAGCTGCATCAATTTTAGTCTCAAACTGAATGTCAGGTATGTATTGGTCTATATTGTCCATAGTCTGTTGGCCCCTAAGGACCGGTTTGAGAATGACTATCCTAAACAGTCATAATCAAATCATATCATTCCCTGCATGCAACGTGACATATTATACTGGACTATACCATATATATGATACGCAATGTACTAATGAATGTGCTGCTACTGGTGGACTAGTAATTCCTTCAGTAAAATGTAGTTTAGCAGAGGCTTACACTCCTGACACCTACCAAGACTGAATCAATTCAGGTGTGTTCGAACCAGCCCTCCGGGACCAGAGGTGGATGCCCCTGCTGTATGTGTGTGTGCCCTAAAAAAGGTTTGGCTTTTATCTGGTGGGATTTTCATTCGAGAGTGCCTAATGCCATAATAATTACTGGTGGCTGTGGGGGGTAGTGAGGGTATGTGTGTGTGTGTGTGTGATAGAGCAAAGGAGGTGGTGTTTGGGGGGGTGGGGGGGCAGTGTTTGGGAGGAGAAATTAAAGCAAGGAAATGAGTGCGGGAAATAAGCCCCCAACAGACAAAGAGGGGAAGCGTGGTGTTTCCGAGCGCCGCCTTGGACTCCACTTTCGAACTGTCTCCGTGATTCTCTCCGCTGGCATCCGTTCTAGGACTGTGATCACATACGCAACTTGCCGGCACGGGTCGACCAGTGTCAAGGGCTCTGAGCCTCAGGACATGAAAGAACCTCAGACTGACCTGCAACTACCCACCGAACACCGATTTCAGCAACTTGGTCCAAATTGTGAGCAAATGTAAGATGTGGTGCCAATAAGAATTTGGTAATGGTGAGTGGTGAAGAGCAGCTTGCCCATGAAGGTCAGTTATAAATTGATGTAAATAGGGATTCTGAAGACTTCTCAGCTGAAAAGGCTATGCTAGCTGTGAACAGCAAAGTTGTCCCTCTTTCCCAGTAACCATAAGAGGTAACCAAGATTTCTACCTGGAATTCTACCTGCCAGATGAGACTCGTTAAATCACAAGTCACATGAAGCATCACTACATTTGTTCAAAGTATCATCCCTGGACAGCTCGACACGCTTGGAGGAGAACGCTTACTGCCAATTCTGCAATGTCAGCTAATAGACTCCTGTTTAGGCTGCCATCCTGCTGAGTAATAGGGGATGAGAAAGGCCGTATCTTACCAACACACTACAGTGAGAACAGCTGTGCTATATTGGACTTCTGATGATGGATGCTTGTGATGATACACAATGATAGGACCAACACAATTGTTGTCCACTAGCCTTGGGTGGTATGATTGCATAAGAGAGCATGTAGAAATACAGATAAGAATACTGCTCCCGTCCTGTGGACTATGTAAACAAAAGCACCACAATGTCAGAGAACATGCCAGCACAGTTAAGAAGACAAAACAAAACGAAATCCTCTTTTCACCCTCATTGCTCCCTAGCAGCTCAACACAGACAGCAGTGTCCTGGTTAATCAGACATTTGTACTGATTAAAAACATCTGAGGTGATTTCCATTCTGCTCAGGTAAAGGTCACATGGGGGGGGGGGGGGGGGAATATGTGACAGAAGACTTGCTTCCTGATTTGCTTGAAAACGAACCCCAAAATCTCAGTTCAGCCACTTGGTCTGAATGGAAGTGCTCACAGGGACTTTCACACACTCAGAGAATGAGTGTGTGCAAAGCGGTGTGTAATATTACTACAGTAGGTTGTAAAGTGTTGAGAGTGCAAGTAGGTGTGATGAAATTCAGGCATGCTTGCAGTGATAACTTGGTAAGAGTGACAGAGTTGGAGAGAGAGAGGGGGAGAGGAAAAGAAAGAGAGAGAGAACAGAGTTGCACTTTTACAAGCAGCAACAGGTGTGGAGAAGAAACGCTGGAGGAGAGAATGAAAACGGAAGGAAGAACAGTACAGCAGATAAAACAAAGAGCCACATATACAATGTACAAACATACCAGTATTGATTACACTGATATCCTGGGCTATATAACACACAAATCATTCTGAACGATAATTAAAGATGGCATGCTGATGTGAGGCCGAGCTCATCAGCAATCGGACAGAACAAAAGAAAGAATATGATCCAATGGATGATGTCATGCTGTGTATTTCAGCCTGCGGGGTGGTTCGAATATGACAGCCTACTTTAGATGTTCATCTGAAGCGAGGCACTTCAGTCAGAAACAGCTCTTTTTGAAGAAGAAGTCTCTACAACTCAGACGCATATTGTGGTGAAACTGTTGATCCACTGTGTACCCCAGCAGAGAGCTAAACCTGAGGCGGAGGCAAAAAAAGAAGTGCAGTGACGGAGTGGGGGGTGGGGAAGGGGGCCAGGTAGTCTCACAGCAGCAGGCAGTATGCAGGGAGTGGTCCAGCTGTTCTCAACAGACTGAGGCGTTTGGTGAAGTGAGGCAGAACAGGGTCTTCAGTCTAAACTGTTCAGTCACTCTTTGTGCTCCTTATGGACTGATGTGGTCTAGAGCATATGAGGAGTGTCACTGTCTGTCTCTCTCTCACTCTTTCTCTCTCTCTTGGTTTCTGCCAGTGGCCTTTACAAACATGACCACTGTAAGCAATACCACACACACACACACACACATATCGTACACCTTTCTTTACATCTCTTTTTCTTTCTTCTCCCTTTCTCAACACAGCTCTTTCTTTCTTCTCTCTTCCTCTACGCTGCTCTTTCTGTCTCATTCTCTACACCTTTCTTTTTCTCCTCTTCCTCTACGCCTCTCATTCCCTCCATCGCTTTCTTTCTTCTGCCTCTTTCTCAACGTCTCTCTTTCTCTCTTCTATCTTCTATCTCCTTCGTTCTCTAATTTCTCAATCACTCTTTCTTAACACGTGTTTCTCTTTTCTTTCTTCTTTATATCCCTCTACCTTTTCGCGCGCACTCCTCTTCCGCCGCTCTGCGCGGCGAACCTCAAAGAGTCTGACTCACACACACATATACACACACACGCACACACACACACGCACGCACTGGCCGGACCCGCAGGTGTATCTCCAGACCCCCGGCACCCCGGGCAGGGCGCGCAGCGCGGACCCCGTCGTTACTCACGTTTGGGGGCTTTAGTGGAGTACAGTGTCCTCGGGCTTTGGAGAAACAGGTTCTTGCCAAAAACAAACAAACAAACAACTAAAAAAAAGGAAACTCGCACAAACAGCGCTGGGTCCGAACCCACCAAACGCGACGCACCACAAACCGCAGAGTAAAGAGGAATAAAGGAATAAAGTGTGCGCGGTGACCAGCGCACCGCCAACTCGCGCTTGGGTTAAAAAAAAAGTCCGTGTCTCACCTTCTAGAGTCAGAATAACCAAGCACACGGTCCTCAGAGCCTGTCCCGCCATGACTGTCTCTCACAACTTCTTCAGCTTCACCTTCTCTTTCTCTCACCGCGCTGCGCCTCTGCAGTCCGTCTCGGCTCGCTGAAGCCCTGTCTCAGCCTCACACACACACACACACACACTCTCTCTCTCTCTCAGACACACTCAGACACACACGCTGCGCACTAGACTCCCCCTCCCGTCTCTCTCTCTCTCTCTCTCTCTCTCTCTCTCTCTCTCTGCGAGTGTGTGTGTGTGTGTGTGAGAAATCTGATGAGGGCGGCAGGGGCTTTGGTTGATATATTTGCACAAAAGGTGACCCTCCCCTCCCCCTGAAGCCAAGCTCCGGAGTTGGACTGTTGCTTCACTTGTACATAAACTCTCCCATATCATTCACATGTAGGACTCCTGCCTGAAAGGACATTTCACAGGTAGTTTTAATGACATTAGAATTACAGTGTTACATGTCTTAATAAGAGACACGCAAGCACACACACACACACACACACACACACACACACACACACACACACACAC
>JBBPDB010000007.1:2676770-2688524 GCA_037974465.1 Brachypetersius altus
CTTTGTACTGGTTCTCTTGGGGATGTAATAGCCTCACATGGTTTTCTTATCACTTCTATGCTGATAATACACAAATTTTTCTCTCTTTCCCTTACAACAATAACCAGGCCTCAACCCACAACTCAGACCGTGTAAATCTTAATGTTTATGCTATATGCTGGTAGATCTCTTAGATCTGCAGGAGCTGCTCGGTGAAAAGATCTGACCTGGTGAAATGGCGTTCAGTCACTATGCAGCTCAGTGCTGAAACAAACTGCCCATCAGTATCAGATCTGCACCAACTGTAGCTTTAAAATGCTCCTAAAAACTGCCTTCTTCTTCGCACATTTAGTTTTCTTTTATTGCTTATATCTCTCCCATTATCTTATTTTCTATTCTATTCCTGTAGAGCCCACTGAATGACCTTCTGACCTTCAACTGTACTGAAAAAGGTAATAGCAGTTTTAATACAAACTCAAGATGACCAGCTTCCTAGCTTTTGACTTATGTACAAGCAACACAGACAAGCTGGCAATAAGTGATTTCACATGATTTCTCCCCACTTTGAAGATCAAACGGGCGGAGGTCGACATAATCTGAGCCGACAATTATTGGTCAGCGCTTCCAAAATATGCTGAGTGCAGCATTAGCTGACCTATGATAGTCGCTGGCATTAATATTAATTTCTTCATTATGGACTACGACAAGATAATCCTTAATCTTCTGCAGTCAGTCTAGACGCCCAGGCCTTGTGCTGTAAAGTGGCCCCTTATAGTCACTCCACAGCACAGCACACAGTGTGAACTTCTTTCTCTGCATTTAACCAATTTACACAGTGAAGCAGTGGGCTGCGACCAACAAGGGGTTTCCAGGGATCAGTGTGTGGAGACGGTACCTAGCTCAAGGATATCTCAGTGATGACACTAGCAGCCCAAGGATTCAAACCTACGACCTTCTGATCACAAGGGCAAAGGCCTAACCACTAGGCCTCACAGTTGCCCCCAAAAGGCTCTGGTTAATTAGCCTTATAATGCCAAGGTAGGCAATTTTCTGTCACACTTTATGTTTCTCTAATGATTGTGGCGGTGCTTGTCTTCCTCAATACAGCAATGTCACAGGGACACCATGCCTGCCTGTAACAAGGGAGCTGCCTTGCTCTTAGATTGCTTGGTGCAAATGAGGGCGTGAGAAGGATAAAGCCATTCAAAAGATGTCAGGGTGCAGGCGTAGACCTACTTAATAGCTTCATATTGATTAAATAATAGAAAGAGATTCAAAAGAAAGTGGGCGGGCCATCAGCTGTCAGGCAGAGTGCACGTCTGTCTATGTGACGGTGATGAAAAGATTGTCATGGTGATGAAAATCTCAGGCAGTTTTTTTTTGTATTTTATCATAGATTTATACAAGAAAACAAAGAAGAAAAAACACACACGCATCTTCATTCACTGTACAAACATCCACACAATAATCTGTGCAGTAGCCACTTCTTGTTGTATATTTTCTTACCGGGTTAAATAACTATCATTATGTGAAGGACTCTTATTTTTGCTATGATGTGCAACAGGCCACCATGTGTAATACTATGCAATGTTCTTATTGGGTGTTAAAACATTGTCATTATGTGCAATATCGTGACATTTTCTAAATAGGTGCTGAATCACTTCATTATGAGCAATATCTTATGTGGAATAGCCTTCATGTGCAATATCACTACGACATTACTTTTCATTACTGGATTGCGCAATAACTTACTACAAACTACCATTTCTGTCGGTAGTTTATCACTCAACTGTGTTAATTATACATTTCTACCAAGCATTTCTGGACCTAACATGGGATTCATATTGAGCGTTTTTTCTTTTCTACAGACGGTTAGATCTTATTTAGACTTTATATCATGTTGTTCTCGTCTCTGTGTATCTGCAGCCGTTACATAAGCAATTTCCTCCGGGATCAATACAGCTGTCTGATTCTGACTCTGATAGCATCATACTCTAATCCTATACCCTATATTCTCGCCCCGTGGCATCACTCGCCAGCCCGGATGATAACACTAGGGGTGGACGATACACTGTTTGTTCACAGTTATTGCAATATTGGGCTTAGCGAATCACATCAAAGGGCAGCATGCAAATGAGCCTCTAACAAGTCACAATGTTTTTGACCAATCTGTTCCAGATGGGTGCTTCTGCTGGTGTTTTGAGGAATCAAGATATTCATGTAATCCAACAGCAAGTGAATCAAAATCATGCAGTTTTTGGCCACAAATACCATCAACAAAACTACAAACTCTATGTTGTCTTGTCTGTAAATCTGAATCAGGCTTTACTGACCCCGGGGCAAGCTGTTTATGCCAAGACTGCACAGATATACAGAGACACAAACAAGGACAATATAAAACGTAAAATAAAGTCAAAATAAAACTCCCCATGTGCCTACAGCCTACTAAATAAAGCAGGCTGTAGGCACATGCCCTTTGCTACAGGCTCTTGTGTTATTGCCCTGTTGCATCTCGTGCAGTCCTGTCCTGCCCCCACTTGTGTAGTCTTGTCCAGAATATCCTGCACCATGGTCCTGGAGGAGCAATGTTTCATTTCACTGTGTACTGTGTATATGCCTGAAATGACAATGAACACCTACTCGGCTTAGCTTTCAAATATTGGCTGATTTTATCAACCAACTGATATATCACCCACCCCTTAACCACATCACAGATTCACAGATTCGCTCCGTATATCCATTAGCCAAAAGTAGTTTATTCCAGCAAACTACTCATTTTATACTAAAACTGAGGCCGTATACTTGAAGTTTACTTTTTATATACTATATTTTATATACCTAAGAATAGCATAGTGAAGAATACTTGACTTATACTGATAAGTTTAAAGAAAGCATGTAAAGTAAACTTTTGTAAATCTAAAATGACCTAAAAAAAGACTTAAAGGATGCTTTTAACGTAAAAATGTTCCAATTTAGTCCTAAGAAGTAGTAAACTGGTATACACTACAAGTACAGGGTCCGTATCCTTGCTGTACTTATACTTAATGAACTGAACTTTTTGCTAAGGCATATTGCAAGGCGCGTAGCCGTTTTAGCATAAAACAATTCAGTATAGTCTTTTCTGCATATCTTG
This sequence comes from Brachypetersius altus, assembly GCA_037974465.1. Lineage (NCBI taxonomy): Eukaryota > Metazoa > Chordata > Actinopteri > Characiformes > Alestidae > Brachypetersius > Brachypetersius altus. The sequence goes on from JBBPDB010000007.1 coordinate 2,679,883, forward strand.
CTTTTGTGCGTCAAGCGGCTCTACAACGCCAAAATATGCAGTGACTTTCATGCGGCCTGACATTTTGTGAGTGCGGTGAGAACACAGTGCAAATTGATTCGTATGAATAATCCTAAAGCCCAGAACCCAAAGGTGGAAAAAAAGCAACAAAATGAGAAAGTGTGTGTGCGTAGGTTTTGTGGTTCTTTCTCCAAATAATTAACTCGGCCGTCCTGCGGGACGCCAGCCTGCTTCTTAAGCAGCAGGGCTATATGTTTCCTTTAATATAGTTAATAATATTCACGGAGCACAAACAGCAGAGCCATGCATCTTTCCGCAAACAAAGCATCTTTAATTGGCAAGCCGTCGCCACGTGATCGTGAAATGTGACTGTTTATCAGTTTTAGAGCCCGACGAGCCCAGGATGACTGAGGAGGAGCGCTCCTCCAAACATAAGGATTTGTCCCGCCGCTTGAAGATCAAAGACTTCTGCTTCTTTGCAGCTCGATAGATCTCACCATCGGAACAATGACAACAATTTACGTAAAGCCTTTTGGAATTCCTGGTATGCGCCTGCAGAATGTTACAGAAGTATTTCAGACTCTCCATCGCAGTCACACTCCTTCAGGACACAAGCAATGGTATGCTGGTCATTCAGTTTCGAACATCAGACTTTTTAATGTATAGAACAGCATGTTAGCCTTACGCTGGGCTTACTTTGTGAATGATCAACATCAGCATATTGTTTTGATTTGGTTAATACATTTTATTGCTTTAAGGCAGAACAAAACAATCAGACTTAACACAAAACAATGCAATGCTTGAAATGAAAAGAGGTCAAATGAGAAAGTGAACAGTAGTGAGACAAAAAACCAAGAATAAACACACTGCAAGTCGCTGGCAGTCTTACGCTAACAACAGTATGTTTTATCATTTCTTCAGTTTTTATCGTCTAATGTTTTTTCCCCCATTGTGCAAAAGCAGCTTTCAGATATGTGGCTCTAGACCCCTGATGGGTGTTGCCAAGGTGTAACAGCCCAGTCTCCACTGGGGAGCTCCGCATAGTGAAGCAAAGTTACAAGTTGGACAAGTTTACATACACTCAGACAATACTGAAAGATTTGTGTTGTCAGCTAATAACCAGGGCCAGGAGCCAATCAGAAAAAAGATCACAGTCATCTCTGAGAGATTCATACTGTACTTCTTTTCTTTCAAGAGACCCTGTAAAAACATATGTTTGAACCTTACGTGACCCGACTCATGGGCGAATGTGGACATCATTACTAAACTATCATAACTGTATTTGGTTCATATGCTGCATTTTGGAATTGCGGCTTTGTTTTGGGTGGTGATAATTAGCTGATGACAGCTGTCAAAGGTGCTACAAGGTAACAGACGCTGTCACTGGTGTTTTATCTGGTCTTCAGCTGGAGGTGGTTGAGCTGGGTGTGTTTGGAAAGAATTTTGCGCAGGCAGGTTCGGACAGCTTCGGGTTAGGCAAAATTACCTTTGGGCTATACTTGGGTTTGGGGTCTAAACCTGACTTTAGCCTGACTTAATTCAGGCGGTTGGCTGCAGTGTTACGTCAGTCATTTTGAAGTGGAGAACTACCCAATCACAGTAGGCAATCATTTACATTGACATTTACATTTACATCACTTTCACGGGTGGGACTTATTTACCATTAGAGTCCATTGAAACCATGAAAATCCACGAGCCGCTGGGTCTGAGGAGATTTAAGCCGCTTTCAGACCTAACGCGGCATGCGCTGCGCTCGTTTGGGCTTCCTCTCAAAAAACAGCGAGAACACGCCGCGCTTGCAACGGGGCTCAACGCAAAAGTAGGCGTGGTTTTCTCTGTCCCGGCTAACAGAGTTAGCACTAGCGCTAGCTCTGTTAGCACCAAGAGAAAATATGCTGTGGACTTCGTAGATTCTGAACACTTTTCCTCCATCCATGTTTTGTGTGTGTGTGTTCAACAAAAACGCTGTTTCACGTTTTTGACCAGAGCCGTATACAACTGTAACGCTATTGAGGAGCTGAAATTAGGAGACTAACCTTATTTTTATGAGCATTTTTGGTTTCACACCAATAAAAAAGTGATAGTTATGAAGTTTTTCTGTTTTATTTTTCTCTTATAGAAACCACCACTGGTTCAGACAGAATTTGGTCTGCCTATTGGGCATGAACTAAAATCTTGCTGGGTCGCAGAAGAATGTTTTTGGACTACAGTTAAAGAAGGACTAGTAAAAGGAGTGAATACATTTGTCTAAAGAGCTCAGGCTTACACGGCTTAAGTGTCTCTGATCTTCTAATCACCATGCATTACAGCTTCTGATGTTTGTATTCTTTAAAAAAAAAACAATGCGGCCCATCAGTATTTACAGAGTCAGGCAGTGTGTTTGTGAGGAATGATAATATCACTTCTCTTACGAGCTCAGAGATTACTACATTCACCAGGTTTGGTCTCTGAGGTAAAGAGGGTAAATAAGGAATAATAAACCAAATAAGGCCTTCGGTCTGCGGACCGGCCGCACGCTTCTGTATTCACTTCGGTCGAGTCTCTTCTGCTTATTATCTCGTACTACTTTTCTCCCTCCGTCCTTCTGCAAAGAGTTCCTTGGAGACGATTTTCCGCAATCGCCAGATGTCAAGGTCGGCTGCCTGGGACATCTTTGCTTAAAATGAGTGCCGTTTCTTGAAGTGAAGCAATCTCATATGTATAATCCATTGTTATGGAAAGCAATCTTGTCCAGCAAGGCCCTGGAGTGGACACGGCCGCCTGCCGGAACAAAACTCTGACCTTACCGGGCGTCTCTTGTCCTCTCCACGAACAACAAAACAGATTCGAATCACGTCGAGCGGAACTGTGGATTACCCCCAGCGCGCGCTCCCCCATGCTCCTGCCCCATTGGCTCGCGCTGAGGGAGCCTTAATTGAGGATTTATTTGCAACTTTTTGATGTTTGTTTTTCAACCAAGTAAATTAATTACTTTTAATGAAGACTTATTCACAGCTTGCTAATTATGCAAGATCAAAGGCTCGCTCATAATCCTGGAGTCATTGTTTTTGCGTGTTGACGTGTTGGGAACGTGTAGGCGCTGCTGGAGTTGGGGATGTAAAGATATGAAACAAAGCAGGCCAATCCTTTCACATCTGCTCATACCAACAATGTCTTCAACTTATTTACTGGCACATGAATATGCATTACGGCCAAAGTCCTACCTTGCAGCTCCCCCTTGATGGCGAGTAGCCCATCTGTTGATGCACATCTGTGTTAAGCCATTCTCTAGCCCTCAGCTGTCAGCGTCTGACCACGGAGCCGCTTTGTCTGTGTTACTTTCCTGCCTGGTTCACAAATCATATCTTGTCATCAGCTTTCCCGTGGTCAGGAGCTGATAATGATGAATGAGGTGGAGGGCAGCCGATAACCTGTGCATGACAATAGATGGGCTACAATCCGTGCACCCACACTGGGGACCTAGAAGGTAAAGGGCTCTCATGAAGCGGCCAGTGAGTGGAAGTAGGCAGAGGTTTCTAATCAAGTAGATGGTGAGTGTCATTTATTAGCCAGGGTCAGAAGATGAAGGCAAAAAAACACCTATAGCGGCGCTAGTGCTAAGCTAATAGCGAGCACATTCATATTTTAAGCTGTGCAGAATTTAACTATCCACATCCTACAGGTCTGCTAATGGCGTGCTGGGTTTTTTGTCCTTTAAAGACTAATATATGTGAATGTATGTATATAAATGAGTTTAATATAGAAGGTAAATATCGCTCTACAGTCCATACAGACTGAGGATGTAGAGCAATATTTACCGACTTTATTAAACTCATTTTTAAAACCTATGGGGGGGTCCCAAAAGAAAGCATGACCTACACTCTTAGCTCTAACGTTCCAGAATCGATGCAGTTGAATTGGCACCTTCAGATCAGTCTGTACTTTGCACAGCTTTTCGTAGCGGCTGTCCTCCAGCTGGCTTATGGCCTGTGGATATCGGTGTTACGTTTCTCATTTACACGGACACGCTGCTGAGGACTCGAGTGGGCACTTTGTCAAGACCAAAGTGAAAGTGTGTGTGTGTGTGTGTGTATGTGTGTGTGTGTGTGTGTTTGTCCCCAACCCAACAGATTCAGTGGATAGGTGGGAGGCTTAGAAGAAGAAGAAAAAAATGCCCCCATTGATCATCTGCTCTCTTTGTGCCGCTGCCATGTTTCTGTTGTTTTCGCCACTCACCTACACACTGCCCACTCTCCGCTGCTGTCGACATTTCTGCCTCTCTCTTTCTCCCCCTCTAATGGGTTTTGTTTTCAGGCTACCCCGGTTACTGCCGCTAATCTTTCTTTCTTCTCGACTCCAAAAGCTGGATTTCTCACCCTTCGCTCCTCATTGGCCTTTTTTCGCACCCCCTCCTCTTTCTTCCACCGACGCCATAACAGGAACTTGTGGCCTTTCTCACCCCTCTCTCCTCTCTTTTGCGGCCCACATGGGGTGTTCTCTCTCCCTCTCGACCTTTTTCTCTCCTCCGCCTTCCACGTGGCCCGAGTTAAAACATGTTTATGCGCAAAATGGAGACTATTAGCGCCGTTAAACAAACATCGCAATTTACACAGTGATCTCCCGGTGAAATGAAATCAGTCCGTCAAGACGCGTCTGGTGCCTGAAGTTTGCTTTAGCTTCGCACTGGAGCGACAAGGTTAATGTAACTTATAAATAGTGGAAAATTACTTGTTTGTATTGGGGCTACAAACTGGCACCGCATGCGTCGCACGCTCTTGGCACACAGAACTATGAATTGGAAATTACAACATATCAGCTTCCCATATCATGGGTTTCAGAGTGAAATGCAGTTTCAAGGAGCGTCTCTAGGTGGACACTGATTATAGTGGTAGGGGAGTGTTATAATCCCCCCCCCACCCAGGGCTGCTGTTGCACAGCGATGTCATCAATTCAGAAGACATTTTAGAAGCAGGCAGAAGTCAATGTATTTTGCTTGACATGAATTTTGCCCTTCAGGGCGAGACACCATAGACGGAGAGGACATCTTACAGATTTTAGAGTCTCTACTCACACCGAACTCAGAAGTGAAGGTGTTTATTTAAGTATCTTTAAGTCAGTTTGTGACTTAACTGTATTTTCTATACCTGAGCAACTTTTAATGAAGGCTCCCCCACACCAGGCACAACCACATTGTGTCACACGTCACTGAAAAACCAATTTCCTGTACAATCTAAGCAACAAACAAATACAGACTTTTATCTGAAATCTCACTGAAGTTCAGGCCACAACACTTTACATTCACGACTTCATGCTCTTCAACATATTCTGAAGGATTACAGGCTCTTCCTACAGAAGAACCTCCTTATGTTTTGCTCATAGCTGGATTTATGGGAGATTATGTACTAAAACCACCTGAAAAAACACTTACTATACACTTTGCTATGCCACTGCATAGTGCTTCCTTCAGCAAAACAATGTGGTTTCTTTGAACAAAACTTCCGATATAAAAATGTTCCTCAGAATATTACTATTCAACTGGAAAATCAACTGAAAATCCCGATAATATTCTGGCAGATGAATGAAAAGAGAGAAACAAGTTAACTTTCTTAATTATTCTTGGATTGTTTTTGCTCAACCCCTGCTAACTGCATCAGAAACCGCATATAAGTCTATCTAAGATTCCTCAACATCTCACCGCAGTTTGAGGCACGCGTGTGTGAGGCTAAAGAGGCGAGCTTCAGACACGAGCTGAGGACATGGCCGAACCATTGCTTTAAGTCTACCCTCTCCACCTTCTCCTTTCTTTTCTCGCCAGGTCTGACTAACAGGTTTTGCCTCCCACTGCACGAAAAGCCACCTCTCTTTCATCTTCTGCTCCTCCACTCAGCCCTGGTTGTCACTCTTGGCTCTCTCGGCACAATGCGAAGGAGGTGGTGGGATTAGCCTTCCGCTCAAGGAGCCTCACAACCTTTTAGAAACCCTTCAACTGGAGCGCAGGCCTCGGCATGTTTCTAATGCCGCCCTCATTTAATCAATTCCGGCGAAGGCTCCAGCACCCATCCTGCTCAAATAATTACTGTTCCAAGACCCTGCCTGCATCTGTCTGTGGCCTCTGAGGCTGCGTCACAGCCCTAGACAGGAGTAGAGATAAAGGAAGGGACTATTTGAAATGTAGTTTAAGTCCATGTGCATATGTTGCACCATTGAAGGGCTCCTCTGCAATGAATACATTCACTTGAACACAAAATACAGTCGTGCGAATTGGAGCAAGGCCTTTAGTTCAGACTTTTATCAAGCGACTAGCAATAAGAGCCATGAATATAACCATAAATATATCTATAATAATTGCAATTCTGCTAGCGCCCCCAATGGGATTGTAGTAGTAAATTACTGTAGAATTAAGCCAATAATGCAATATGGTTCAGCACAGCCATTTGAAACTTGGACGTATAAACATTTTTTTTTTTTTTTTTAATCCTATATGCAATATAATTACATACAAACTAATCAAAATAGTAAGAGAACTGGTTTAGACCAAAACAATATACACCACTGACTGGCCTCCTGGACAGTGAGCCTAGTCACAGACTACACAGGATTTTGAAAAGGTATTAATTTTCCCCTTAAATTATAAAAATATAGTCCAGGACTAGGCTTGATCCCAGTGCAAACACAGCTAAAACCTCCATAAGCATTGACCAATAGAATGGGATGCTGATATAACGACCCTAAGATCATTTTGCCCAACACTGAGTGGTTTAAAGCCCTCCAACACTGCACTGTTAAACCGTGTTTCCGCTAAATGTTGTAAATGTAAATATAAAGATACCTTTGAAACCGTATTAGTGAATTATAAGTAACCCTCCAACGCCGTATGACTTCACGACTGCTCTTATGGCTGAGTGCAACCAAATCCTCACAGCAGTCTTCCAATAGAGATTGCAACTGCATCAAATGGCTATCCAAATACCTGCAATAGGGTGAAATCTGGGAGAGTTCGGGACGCCCAAAAACGACGTAGTGATTGATCAGTGGGCTCTTCTAATTCATGAGTATCACAAAAAAATCCATTTCCCAGTGTTACATTGTGCCACCTCTAAGGGCCACTGATTTAAGTGTCTGGGAGGGGAGAGGGAAAAGAGACAGTGTTGAACAAGCTCTGGAAACACACACAGTAATGTCCACCTCGATGACATTCGGGCCTCACAACACCAACAGCCTCTTAACCTGAACGATTCACACTCCCTCGCTCTCCACCGCTCCTCTTTATCTCTCACATTCTCTGGTTTCTCGTCCTCTCCTTCTCTCCTAAGGCTTTCTCTCCAACAGCTCGGCCTGCAAACCCTATCCACAGAGAGCCCGCAGTACATCCTCACAACACATTCCAGCCTTTTAAAGGAGGTTTTCAACCAAATTTCCATCTGTTGCAGGATGCCATCCATCACAATCAACAGTACATCACTGCTTTTCTCTGTGCTTAGAAGACAATAGAAAGTGGCGCCGCTGCCACAGGATTGCTCCATCACTGGGAGAGCACAAGTTAGATCCTGGCAATGCCACTGCCATCTGTGACCAAGAGTCCATGAGAGCATAATTGGCCTCCTTGGCTCTGTATAGTGGCCCTCCTTCTATCCCTCATCTCTAAACACAATGCAAGACAACAGGAGTGTAAAGAAACACTCAGTCCACAGTTCAATAAAATCCACGATACTCAGATCAGGATTTAATATACTCACAATATTTAGAATCAAATCTGAGTGAAGAAAAATGACGACTGAGCAGTTTACTAATGGAATTATTGTAATATTACTAGGGCTGGGAAATTTAACGTGTTATTATCGCGTTAACGCATTATTTACTGAATGCCGACAATTATTTTTGTCGCAGGTTTTTAAATCCTTTTATTTTGAAAGTCGCTGCTTTCACCGCAGTAACGCTTGCAGCGGCGGACTGGGACTGTCTTTACCAGGTTGGGTTTTCGCATCTCGGCCGCATATTGGGCCTTTTTGCAGAACGCACAGATCGCCAGTCCTCCCCTGAACACCAGCGCTGAACTATTTAATATGGACAAAAGTAATCGGACATCTGACCCCCGCGGAAACCAGCCGACACGTACAGTGTCCCATTACTTTTGTCCATATAAGACACCAAATGTGACTCTAACAACAATGGTTCCGCCCCCGTGCTCTTTCAAAACCAGCTATATAAAACGTGAACGCCCTTCAGTGGCAAATAGCTTTGGTTTTATATTTGATGTGATTACATTCATGTGTGTGACTGTGTTAAAGAGAACACTGCTGTTAAAAATGTGCTTTTGTTTTTTAAAAAAACAAAAAAGTCTTTTTTTTACAGTGTTATTCCACTTTTGTCATTAATAAAGATAAATATGTACAAAGCAAACATATTTGTCTACTCCTATGTTGATAAGAGTATTTAAAAAGTATATTTAGTACAGATTTAAAGGTGCGATTAATCACGAGTTAGCTAGGGCAAATATGAGATTAATCGCGATTAAATATTTTAATCTACTGACAGCCCTAGTTCTAATTAGAGCCCGACCGATTTATCGGCAGGCCGATATTATCAGCCGATATTAGGCATTTTCCAAACTATCGGTATCGGCATTTATAATGGCCGATAAATGAATATTTCAAAAATAAAAT
>JBBPDB010000007.1:2742200-2755151 GCA_037974465.1 Brachypetersius altus
TTTCACCTCGATATTTCAGTGACTTGTGACGCACGTTTTAAACTTGTCTCGGTCTCTCTGTCAGGGGTGGGGTGGGGGGGTGTTATCGCCGTTAAAAAATTAATCCATGCCCACCTCTACATTTAGTAGTGCTAACATACTTTAGAATCCCAGATGTTTTCTTTGAATGTTTTTTTTAAATGTATGGAATATCTGCTACAGACCATTTAATGTCCAATTGCTTATTGTTAGCTGAATTTAACATGCAACATACATTTGTGGTATAAAAGCTAAGAACAGAGTGCCAAAATATTTCATTTAATTTAATTTTCATATTTGGTGTACTCCATCTGAGAGCTAGATTCAGCAAACAAAGAAAATCACATCCCAAACATCCCCCTTTTTTCACGCAGTACGTTTGCTGGGCCTTTTTGGGGTTATATATGCGAGACATAGAAAGAAATGGAAAGCGAGAGGACTATTAGCTTCTCTGTATGCGTTAGAGAGGCTTAAATTAGGAGCATTAAATATTCCCACTACATGCCCGGAATTCTCTGAAAGAGCGCTTCAATAATCTATAGCTTCTCTTTCATGTTGCTTCTCATCGCCGTCTGGATGTCTTCATTACAGCGAGCCCTGATGCAGCAACTTAGCAGGCGTTTTTGGCCACTGAACCAAAAAACAACTGTCGCACAGGGTCACTTTCACCCCCACCCACTTCCCCCCTTTTCACCACATGGACTGTCATTATTGATATGAGTATGTCTCTGCCTTACTGTAGTGTGACTGTACTGTATCATCATTGCCGTTTGTCTATGAGAGTGTCTATATTCTGTTGTGCTCATATGCTTTGCTTTTCAGGAGCTGCTCATTTCAGAGCAGGAACATGCGTCTGACAACAAAGTCAGTCAAATATGCTTTGATTCCTCTAGAATGTGCATTTTCCTCTGCTTGTGCAGGGCCTCCGGGGTGCCGCAAACATTCAGGGCTCGAAGTCCAAGAATAATTGGTCTCTGAGTGGGTAGGATATGCCCCCCTAGCCCCACTTTAACTCATGATACTAGTGGGCTGACGGAACTGGCGGTTGGTAACATATCATGTTGGAGGGAAATCCAGGCAGTGGATGCGAATTAGCCATGACAAAATAGGAGGGAAAAATTAGGCGTCTTGTGATACGCCATGACCTAGCTACTATATGACCTAGCTCTCGCTATTTTGTGAACAGAAACTTGCTTGTTACATTTTCATAGCAATGTATTGTAATCATATACCCATATTTTCACATAATTTGAGAATACGGTCAAATGGACAAGTAGATATTGTGCTGTTAACTTACATATGCTGCCTCTTAGCAAGCCATTTATAGTTAAGGATGGCTGAAAGCTGCATTCATGGGCTGATATTTTTAATGAAACCTCAACAAACAGACGTCTTTTTTACGGCCTGAGCTTTAGTGTTTTGAAGCCTGTTCAGGATTCTGCTGCGCGTTTTGCTCTGTGTTTTCTTACCCGTGACGTCTCAGACTCTCTCCCAACACATATTTTGAAGGTGACTCGTATGTGCTCTTACTACCCACATCTCACGGTGGGGACTCGACCACAAAAATAGTTTTTTAAATGTATCAATATTCAGATGCTACTCATCTGATCGATAAGCTGTGTACTAGTGCACTGCGGGGGATATTAATGGATGTTTTGATGTTGGAATGATCCCTTTAGGAGAAGAGATGCCAAATTCAGCTAAACGTAAGAAGAAGAATCATAGTGCGACTGGCGGCCTGCAGAAACTATATGCATTTAACGATCACTAAGTATCATCATGTTTATATACATTTATAAATATATAGTCATATATATGGATTTACACACACAAGTACAATAAGAAAAATGTTCAAAGCACATTAAGGAAAATGATGTCTGATATCTGGTTATTTGAGCTATCAACATGATCCTGAGATTTGGAACTGCAGTAACAGACATATTTAAAGCATAAATATGATCTTTTTAAGGGTGGTGCTGAGAAAAAGTACAGGCCTGTTAAATGTTTTTTTATTTTTTTCCAATCAGCCCTAATCTAATGATTTATTAAAATAGTAAATCTAATTTTTTAAAAGACGTTTATTATATAACTGATTTATTAAAATAAAACCAGAAACATTTACTGCATTTAGCAGACCCCTTATCCTAAATGACTTCCATTCCCTAACTATAGGGGGCAGTCTCCCTGGAGCAACTTGGGGTTGAGGTATGCTGAAGGTAGAACACATGACCTCTTAGTCCAGGGCCAAGTCTCCTACCCACTAGGCCACCAGCACCACTAAATAAGAAGTGCAATGAATCAACACGGGGAAATTACAAAGAATAAAGTTCAACAAAACCAACCAAGAAGAGCAAAAATAGAACCGAAATGAACCAGGATGGACAGATAAAAAACAAGAACACCTGGGCAGGAGAGGAGACAGGAGCAAGACACCGACAGACACGTGGTGAGGGTAAACATTAACAAAAAAGAAGACAGGAAAACTTGACAGAATCTCGCCCCGGGGTTCGCCAAGAAGGTAGGATTAGGCAGGAGAGTGAAGTAAAACAGGAGACAGGGACATGAGATAGGACAGGAGACAGGAAATGGAGACACAGGCTCGATAGGAAGTTTTGGTTGGCAGCAGCCATATTCAGGACTTCTACAAACAGGTAACCAAATTCCAGTTCATGACATGGCGAGGTCTTTGGCAGGAGGCCAGGCAAATGAGGAGGGACCATTGGTGAAGGGCCTTGGGGTTGAGCAGCCAACAATGGGGGACCAGGAAATGGGGCTGACGGCATCAGGGAACCAGGTGGCTGCGCTGCCAATGATGCGGAACCATGAGATGGGAGTTCTTGCAACGAGAAACTAGGAGGTGTGGCTCCTGGGCACAGGAGCGGGGATGGCTATGGCTTGCTGAGTTCTTAGCCGTGACATGGACGAGGGTCTCAGAGGAATAGCTGGTCCACCAACCTTAAAGCCAGAAAATTCTAAACCGAGGATTAACTTCAGCCCCTCTGCTCCATCATCAGCCTCATTCTGCTGCTTGCAGCCCTCAGCAGCCTTAGTGCCCAAGCCTGGACCCCCTAGCTCTCCTCCAAATTGATCCTGTGGTAGAGAGGGTTGTTCTGCGTTCTGCAGTATTTCGCAGATAAGGTGGGCCAGCTGGGCACTCCTCATGCTCTTACTTACCCTATCAGTGAGTGGAATTTACTGGTGCGTTTAGTCTCGGCGTCACTGCAGACTAGCCTCCCTTCCTTGGCCAAGCTATTGCTGTACTGCATTCCAGCAAAGTTTATCTAAAAGAGTCTCGTTTTCTGCATCAGTTTTGCGGTTGGATCTTCTGTAACCATTGATGGATCTATATGTGATCACATAATTGTTACATTTTCGTGAACAATAAAACAAGCAAACGGCGCCATTTCTTCTAGTTGCCCTCCTTATGGAGACGAGCATATATGTGTCCTTTCATGCCTTTGAAAAGGAGAGCATGGCATGTTACCACATATGTTAGCCTTAGGCCTTTAAATGTAGGCCTTTTTTTATCATTTACATATTCCCAATTGGTAGCAGTGAAATTCCGTTCCTTCGTAGCAGCATAAATTGGAGTAAAAAAGATTCTCGAGGGACCAGTTTGCTGTATGTCCCCACCATAAAATGGTTTTAGGTCAAAAGCTTCATTAAACTATGGTCCCAGGCACCAGGGAGTGTATTCGCAATCATATGATGTTCTGTTCTGTGTGGGAGTTACTAAACTCCTCCAGACATCTAGAATCAATCATCCAGCAATTCTGAAGAATTGGTGCATATATTCATGCGGTTCTTACAATGAATAGAAATTAGTGGCCACCAGGCAGCATGACATAATTTCCATCTTGCTAATTAGTAGTGACTGGTTTCTGTTAAACCTGAGCAGCCTCAGCTCCCTGGCCTTGTCTGTTCCCGCGATTAGCCGAAGACTGCCGTATAGGTGTAAATTACACTCGCATTCACACAAAGGCCCGCGTGTGCTGCTCATTCCGCATCTCGTGGGGGGCAGGTGGTCACGCGCTGTCGGGGAAGCAAGCGAGCGAGATTGATTAAGAGGCAACCGCCACAAATGCAAGTGATATTTTCCTCCAAGTGCTTCTTTTGAGATTCCCCACCCCCCGCAACCCCCTCTCCGTTTTACTCTCTTCTCTCTTCTCCTCCAGTCTTCTGCCTCCCTCCCCACTCCCTCCGTCTCGCACACGTTTTCTCTCTCCTCCAGACTCACACACACACACACGCGTGTGAACACACAGACTGCAAAAGAAGGGGGGTGGTGGTGGTGGTGGGGCTGATGGGGGGGTGGGGAGAGGGGGGTAAGAGAGACGTGATGCCTGAAAAAACGTGAGAGGAAGGGAGAGAGAGGAAGGGACAGAGAGGGGAAGAGAGAGTGAGAGACATAGAGATGGGTAGAAGACGGCAAGAGGGGTGAGATGAGGAGAGAGAGAGAGAGTGTTAGGATGAAAGGTAGTGCACTCATGTGCAGCATACGGAGTTAAATGGTAACGCATGTGGCGGGGGGGCTTCCACTGTAGGGCATAGCGGAATGGCCATAAGAGGTAAGTCAGGGGTGTAGCATGACCGTACTACTGGCTCGTCTGCATGTCTGTCTGATTGTCTGTCTGTTTGCCTGATTGTCTGCCTATCTGACTGTCTGTCTGTCTGTGTGTTCTGTGTGTTCTGTGACTTCGGCTTAGTCAGGGACAGTCTAACTGGCTTTCAAATTCAGCAGACAGAACAATTTCTCACATCAGATTGTGCTGCAGACTGCTTTGCCTTTGTCTCGTGAGGCGCAACTTTGGAGCATCCCCCTCCCCAGCATTTGCAGCATTAGCTAAACAGTGCGGAGTGTGTGAGTATCCCACTCTGGTTCATGCATGTTGCAGGTGGAGAAAATGTTCAACGCCTTTTGGGCTCTGTGGGCTGGTTTCTCACATTGTTCCTGAAACCACAGTCAGGTGCCGACGGCTGCACCCCTGCTCACTTCTCAGCCCTCCATTTCTCTTTGTGAGTTGGTGAGGTGTGCGGAGGGCTGAGTTTTCCTGTTTACATGCATTTTTTTTGTGTAATGTGTTCAGACCTGAGCGATCACCAGGATTTTGTATGAAGCGGACCCGACCGACATACTTCCAACGGTGATATGAACTGCTCTGCAACTTTCCCGTTTCTGCTCTCTTATCTACCGCAGCGCCATTTATAATTCAGCGCTGTTGTCATGTTTGGGAATACTTTGTGGCAAAATATTTATTGTACCGTGACTGTTCTGCGGTATTTCCAGCCCAGACATATACAGCATTTCCGGGGGAAACAATTGCGACAACACGTCTGCGTAGGCTGCCCTCCATGCGGTACTTCCATATTTCCACACGTCTGTTGAATTTGTTCAGAAGAACGACACGCATTTACGCTGGGATGCTTCTAACGAGAGGATTCTGAAAAGAGCGGGCTAAACGAGTCTCTCTGACAGTTGGTTGTAGCAGCTGTCTGCCAACAGAGGACACTGTTCTCTTTTTTCCGATTCAGTTTGACCGTGTGAATCGTGCAATAGCATGTGCACGAGTGCATATGAAATTCTGTTCAACATGTATATCAATGTATAATGTAACAGAACTGTAACATTAACTCTGTTTGGTTTTGTTACCATTTACTCTTTGAACATGTTACTTATTCCTTGGAATAAAATGTCTTTACATTACTATACATTAACATTAGAAATGTATTTTTGGAACATTTTGACAGTGACAATGATTCTTGTCTCCTGTGCACAGGTTTCAGCCTTTCAAGAACATGCCCCCCCCACCCCAACATGCTGCAGGTACTCCATTTTGGCTTGTCCTCACATCACCTGGCAATGGCAAAAAAGCGACATTATGGCTGATTCAGGTTCATCTTGCCTATTTCTGTGCAGTGCTGCAGATCAATTTATACCACAGCATTAAATGAGATGTCACCGGGTGTTTCACGGGAGAGTGCTCGTCTACTTTCTCCCCAAAGTCAGCGGACGCAGCAGTGATTTCCGGAGCTAAAGCAGCAGAAATCAGAGCAGGATTTTATTTTCTATTTAAAAAAGTCTGTGTCGCAGAGGGGCAGAGGGGCTGTATGCCATCTTACAGCGTTTGTGATGGTATGAACGTATTGCAGTGAAAAAAATATCCATCAGCGCCTCATGGGTTTTACTATGACTGGCATGACAAAGATTGGCGCAAACATAATCCAAAGCTGCAATTCTGCATATGGACCTTCGGATTAACGCTTTTGCAGCTCGTGTATAAATCTGGAGGGAACCACCGCCCCCACCCTCCGTCATTTGTGCAGCGCAGCAGAACTTTTTTCCCATGTGTGGTCTTCGCACACACACACACACACACACACACACACACACCTCTGCAACAGGTAAGACAGTAACGAAAGGGTTAAAATGACCCGTTGGACAGAACAGTATGAAACACTTCACGGTTACCCATTTTTAAATGTACAATAACAGTCTCATCCAAAAGGGTCTTTAACCAAAGCAATAGCATAATCTGCCTGTGAAGTAAAATACCTTAAAAGCACTCAGGTAGCAGGATGGGTGGCACTCTTCAGAATGTTTTTTTTGATGCTGTTAAGAGAGCACTGTCGTTCCCTAGTGTGCCTCTCTGTCCCTGAGACCCTTAACCTGTGAGGTCAACAAAGGTCACAGGTGAGGTCCTCAGAAACAGGGCTGCATGTGATTGCATCATCTGAAATATCATCATTCACGTTTGAACCCAAATCCAAAGGTGTTGAATGAGAAGGCAATTGAATTGAAAAATGTATTAAGGGCTTCTGCATTAACATCTCTATGACATCCACGACAAATATGATTAGTGCTGTCTCCTCCTCTATTACACCGACTCTCATGGTAAGCATGGTGTATCAATTGTCTGCAAGCATGAAATATTGGACTCTTTAAGGAGCTCTGAAATGGGCCACCCTGTTTCCATAGTGGCCCATAGGGGGGCGCACCTTACGAGCAGGCTTTGTGTTCCAAAGGAGATGACAATCGTCTTTGAAATGGCTTTCTTGTTCTGATGTTACGAGTTCAAAGTGTTCCAAATGTGGAAAAGAAGACTGCAGGACTTTTTGCAAAGACTGTTTCATATGTCTGGACAAAAATATCTCTCTGTGATGCTTTTGCTTGGTCTACTAAGGTGCTAAGTACAATTAAAATCTCATTGCAGATCTCACAACCAGTGTTCTCCTCATTTTTTCCTCTCAGGAATACATTGCAGAACATACGGGTTTGCAAATCTCTTACTAATAAAGCCTCAGTATGATATTATCATAAGCTAATAATGTGTTTAGGAGCATGAAGATACCCGCGTGTGCAGTAAAAACCAAATGGCTCTATTAGTTATTCTCAGGAGTCCTGGTGCAAGTCCTTTCACAGAGTTCAAGGGTGGCCATGCTGCTCTCTGGATGGAAGATATGGCCCTGTTGTATCTATCATTCAGTGCTGGGTCACATATTGAAAAGTTGTTGTGTGGCCCTCACATGACCTCCCATGACATATGTATGCATTAGACCACTCATCCTGGCTGCTACCCAATAGGCAGGGGTCTAGCTAGTGGGTGGGACACACCAGTGACTGAATTGGCACCAATGTGAGTAAAAATAAAAACAAACAAATCAATAATACACATATCATTGTTCTCTCTCACACGTTTCACTTCAGCAGCTACTCGAGACTGTCTGCAGTAACGTAACTCCATGTGACTGTGGCTAAGCTGCAGTAGGTTCGTTTTGCCTTGGTCTGATGTTAATGTGTTCATCCTTTTGACATCATTACAGTGATGAATGTTCCTGCAGCTTGCTTCCCATGTACTCTCTTAAAATAACAGTGTGTTAGATTTGGTTGGGAGCGATGAAGACATGGCAGAATAAAGGGTTGTTTTACTGCCGTTTTCTAAATGAATATGTGGAACCTTTTAAAAGTATATAGCAAAAATAAACGGATTAGGGAGCACTGCGAGCAAATCTACATTTCACAAAAAAAGGAAATAAAGGAAAAGGGAAAAACCTATTGGCTTTTACTGAAGCCTCCGTTTCCCAGAGTGCCTTTGCCTGTCCCCCTTGGCCTCCCATTCGCTGAGAATTTTGCTGAATGAGCAGCTATGGCTGGGGGCTGCTGCAGTGCTAGCTGTCACGCCAGGGCAACCTCCACTGATGGACGGACGGACGGAAGCACGGACAGACGCACTGTCTGTCTGCACTCTGGTGGGCCATGCCGCGGGCTCCTGCACACTATTGATTGGCTTGTCCTCTCGGAGACAGATGAATGCATTAGTACCCGAGTCGCTCCCTGCCACTGGAAATATATTAACTTTGCGTATCAGGCACCCTGTCTCGTTTCTATAGCAACGTGCAGAGGGAACGAGCTGGAGGAGGGGATGGGGGATACAGGAGGATGAGGGGAGGGTGGAGTGGGTGGGGGGAATTGGTTGGGGGATATGGGATGTGATGCAGGCTCCATCAGTAGTCTTCCTTGCTCACTCTCTCTCTCTCTCTCTCTTTCTCTCTCTCTCTCTCTCTCTCTCTCTCCCATAAACGTGAACTGGTTTGCTTTCCATTGTCTTACAGTTTTCCATAGTGTATATATTATATTCCATACATCTATCTTCTTATTAAAGATTAGTCTCCCCCCAGCCAGACATCCAGCCATGAACACAGACACACACACACACACATACACACACACACACACACACACACACACGGGCCACCTTACTTGGCCTTTCTCTGTCTCTGTCTTTCTGTTTCTGTCTGTCCATCTCTCTCTCCCTTCCTCTCTCTCTCTCTCTCTCTCTCTCTCTCTCCATTCTTCTCTCATTCATCTCTTTCCCTCTCTCTCTCTTTCTCTCTCCATTCTTGATTGGTAAAAATGGTGCTGTGAGAGGAAAATTCAGTGCTGTTTTGCTGACAAGCCCAAATTATATTTGCAACATTTAGATTTTGTTTTTCATGTACATGATACAATTTTCATTTTTTAAGCACAAGAAAAAGAATCTGTTCTGTTTGTGAGTGCTGTCTTTTGAGATGATGCAATAGACGAATGGGCAGATTGACACTAACAAACTGATGCTTCCCTTCCTGACTGATTGCACACATGAAAATAATGATATTCAGTGTTTTCCTGAACATAAAATTCCTTTGATGCTACAAAAACAGCTACAAAATGAACAGCGTGAACAAGTGAGTTCATGTAGCGATTTATTTAATAGTAATTCAAAGGAAATGGTTCAGATGTGTCAAGGCATTTAAAAGTATTGGTACTAAAATGAATAAGCGTCATATCAAAAATATATTTGTTAATATATTAGAGATAAATTAACAAATATATTATCTTTAATAGGGTTCATGATTAAGTTACTGAATTACTGCAAACCATGTCGACTGACTTCTATGTGCATTAGCCAGAAAAAATAGTAGTAGTAATAATTATTATAATAATAATAATAACATGTGCTCACAAATTCGGTGCTTATAATGTGCTCAATGTTCCTTCCCCTCATATCATCAATTTAAGGCTGCATTCATAGTCTTTAAAGCAACAAATTCACTTAAGGGAATACTGCGCCACTGCTGTTGGAGGTGAGTAAACATGCTTACAATGGATATTGTGATAGCAAAACAAAATGAAAGTTCAGCGACAAAGAGGTGTAGGTGTTACTGAAACTCTTTCCTATAAAAACATTCCACAGAGTTTTATTTTTTAAAAAACGTTTATGAAATGATAACAAGCACTTACTGCAGCCTCATCATGACACATTCTCAAATGCATTTTCTCACATTTGATCCTGAAGTTATAGTTAATCGCTCAATCCATGTAGCTCAGCTCCAGTCCTGAAGGGCCAGTGTCTAGGAATGTTTCGGTCATTAAAGTAAAGGTTGATCTTATCTATTCATTTCTTAGCATGCATCAAAAGCTACTAAAAGTTGTATTTCTACTTGTTAGCGTCTGAATAGAAATCACCATATTAACCAGAGGTGCACATTAACCTCCCCACATCGGAGCTGATGTAACTTGAGCTAAACACCGAAGGTAAATTATTGAAGAAAATAAAAATGAAACACTAAAATGATTAGCAACATACAAAAGAGCTACAGAAATGTGTGGAAGCGGTTGGAAATTAAGAGTTTAAATTGTTTAAAAAGAGTTTAAAAACTACATTCTAGACATTCTATACATTCTAGACTTAAGCGTAGAGGCGACCGTGCCGTTGCAGTAATCGGGCCCCGTCTTTGGAATGACTTGCCAGAACAGCTCCTGGTCTGACTAATTTTAGATCACTTTTAAAAACTTATTTGTTTTCATTAGGGTTTATTTAGCCTATTATGTTTTTAACCTCTTTTTTTTTGTTTTGTCTTTTTTTTTCTTGTTGGCTGCAATTGTGTACTTTGGTCAGTCTGTTTTAAATGTGCCATATAAATAACTTCAAAACCCTGAAACTATAGATAAAAAGAGATTTTTCCACTTCAGTACATGGTCACATTACACAACGCTATATAATAAAAACGGTATAATGCCTTTTTTACTTGAACATTTTAGCACTAAGAGATTTGCACCTTTAAATTTCATTCTACAGCTGCTACGACGACAATAAAAGAGATTCTGATTCTGATTCTGAAAAGAAGCAGACAGTAGAGGGGCCTAAACTGTGTCCCGGAGGGACAACTCACCTGTTAACTGCAAGACGCAGTGAGCGTGTTTTAGAAGGGGAGATGACTAACTGTGATGAACTGTGGTCCTCTTTGCCCACAGTGCTCTCTCCCTTCAGTGCACACATAAGTTACTATAAGCAACAAAGTAATGTGGGTTGGGTTGAATGTCTTTACACACAAATAACTTCATCTATTTAAAATAGTGGATCAGATAACACAGGTTAGGTTTTACAGCCATTAAATGAAATCCTCTTTCATGCCAAGCATTAAATATAGTTGTTAACAGCACAGTACACCCTGGCATTTAGTTATACACCCATTTTTTTAATGTGTTTCCATTTGACCCATAGACAACCTTGTCCACTGATCAATAACTTGCAGGCAGTTTCCCTTTTTGTCTTTGCCTTTTTTGGTTTCTGAAAACTGGGCCCGCCACCAGCACTCAGAGGTCTCGTATTCTCCATAAATATTGAAGTTATTGGTAAAATCTTCCATGTTGTGGATCATTTTATTGCACAAAGTGTTGCCAAATCCCTACTGTTTTAAGAGCCTGTGTGTTCAGATACAAGTGACAGTGATGTTCCACAGCGATTAGTGAACAGACAACTTAAGGAAGTCGCTACAATTCCACAATTATGATGCAATGCCTTCTAGAACATCCCCAGTTTCTTAAACAGCACTTCTTATCCAGAAAGCGAGCAAAATGTCTGGGTTTGTAGCCCGGTGGCTACTGTTTGGCCCATTTGTTCATGCGGTTCTAAGCTGCTACCACTGCTTCATAGATGCAGACCTCAGCACACGGCTGTGCTGGGGTCACATTCTCAGCAAATACAACGTCCGTAACGTAGACTCCTGCTTCGACATGCTGGATAGGATATTCAACAATGACCAAACAGTCATAGATGCTGCTAAAGTAGGTAAGAGGAACATTTTTGTTGTCGCGGATGGAACATCAAGTAGATGACTCGGCCTAGTTGGGAAAAAAAGCCTTGTTCCTGTGAAGAAGTTAAATTGGGGGTCGTGGAGGGCGCCTTCACCTGGTGCTACGTTGATGAATTTGTTAATCAGCTAATTTCCTGATTCAGCTCCTTGTGTCTGTTCATCGTGTGATGGCTCGTCCATTTTGTTCACAGGGAGAGGCTATGACTTGGTGCTAAAGGAGATAATGACCAGTGAAATCGTGCCTATTGTGGAAGAATTTGATGGGGAGCAGAATAACGGTGCGTGACCACATCGCTCTTTTTACAGTTTGTTTCGTGATTTTACACTCGTAACTCAAAAACAACAACAGTTAGTTCACCTACTTAGAAACAAATAAGATGAAATGATATGTTAATATGTTCATATTATAATAAACATTAAAAAGTATAGTTCATTTAATATAGCATATTGAATATAGCCCAATATCTATTATATATATAGTGAAAAACCGTATATAAAAAAAACGTACTTATAATTGTTTTAAATATTCATTTTTCTGTAATTACGTATTTGAGTTGTGATGTTACATTTTATCGATTGATTTCTTCATTGTTATTTGTGGAATCTGCAGAGTTGCCAGGCTGTTTCCTGCTTTCCCTCTTGTCTGATCATGTTTTCCTTCAACACATTTGTTTTGTTTTCTTTCTTTACATTCGTTTTGTTTTGATTTCCATGCTCCAACCCTCCAACACATTCTTGACCCTGTGTTAGTGGTCCCACCTGTTGTCTGTGTTCCTTCCCCAGGTGCCTCCCTCCACTTCCCTGTTTGCACTTGAGTTTTATCGGTCAACCCCAACACTAGCCCTGTTGTTCCGGCCAATAAATTTGGATAGTTGTTACCCATCTTCATGTTCCTGTTTGTTTAGTTTCTCCATTTTGTGTTATTTTCATTGAGAAAAGTCCTTGTCTGCACATGTGTCCACCCTCATCAAGCGTGTACATGACAAAAATGACCACTATCTTTAACCTTAATATTTCCTAAAGGCAAAAAGTAGATGTCCCAGTATATAATAACTGTTGTGTTGTACACAAAGCTGTACACTGTGCTTAAATTTAACACCTGTAAAGCTCTATAACAGAAACATATGAAATAAAATGGCCCTGAAAACACAGAGACATTGTTTACCATAGTTTGATTGAATTGCATTTACATTTAGGTGACACTTTTGTCCAAAGCGGCTTTCATTCCCTAACTACAGGGGGCAGTCTCTCCCTGGAGCAACTCGGGGTTAAGGGTCTTGCTCAGGGACCCAGTGGTGG
>JBBPDB010000007.1:2755251-2772890 GCA_037974465.1 Brachypetersius altus
AATCCGATAAAATTCAACCAATCAGATGACGACTTTGAGATTCCTGAAGTGTTTCCAGTTAAGTGTACCATATGCATGAGACGTTTAGCCAACGTTCCGTGGGTGTGACTTCTGAGGCTGAGACTAATTGGTCGGGGACAAACACTTTAAAGATGGCTTTGGAATCGTTTCCAGCCTGATAAGCATCACCAATTCTTTGTTCTGGTGTCTTCAGAAATCTACTTCATTTGGGCCATGATACACATCAGCAAACACTTACTCTAACTGTCATGGTTTAAAAGCATCTGATTGTATTTGACCTCCAATTAATGGGTAATATTACAGGTTCATAATTTTGCAAGCTGCAAATATGTAATATTGGATGATTTTCCTCAGTCAATAGATAAATAGAACCAAGTATAATTTTGCTGCTACCAAAGAAATGGAATGGGATTGATGGGAAGTACAAGGTTTTTCTAGACAATGTACCTCACCTGTTTGCGTTTTAGCCGGATCGATACCTCTCAAGGCTCCAAGGCTCCCTGAGGCCTTGGAAGGCATTATCCAGCTGTGCGTACGTGTACCAGCGAATGAGCTCTCGTTCCAAGCCAGCCCCTCGTGCTCTGCCACCAGCGAGCCTGATCACTCCTCAATCTACCCACCAAAAGCTCTCTGAAACCTCCACCTCCGTCAGAGGCCCACTCAGGAGCCGGGGAACCCATGCAGTTAGGGTGCATTTCCTTGAACGTACGAGACGCTATCTTGAAGGCCTGTGCGCATATTGCGCCTTCCCTGACCACCGTGCTATCTGCCCGCTCCGTCCAGGAAACGGTCAAACCAGGTGAATAGAGGGAGGTGCTCACCTGACATCACCATCTCTGCCTCCCTGAGGCTGACCGCTTCACCCTCGAGCTCACATCCAGCTCAGCCAAAAACAGGTGAGTGTCACAGCTTTTGTTGATTCAGGGGCGATTTCATTGACCATTCTCTTTCTGGCCAGCTGGGTGTGAGTTTGAGGCGCTATCCCAGATGTTTAAAAACCTCAACCGTTAAAAACCCCATGCGTAGACGGACGGCCTCTTCTTCGCAGCCCATCACTCACCAAACAACCCCTCTTCAACTCACCATAGATCAACACCAAGAAAATATCCATCCCTTCATCTTATCAAGACCTGAGGGAGGTCTTCAGCAAGAGTAGGGCCTTTCAACCTTACGACCTGGTGATCCACCTCCAACCTGGAACTGAACCACCACTATATTTGGCAATATGTTAATATAATTTATATACATATTACTATAATTAAAGATGTGGTAGTGGTGGCCCAGGCAGATGCAGAGCTATTTCTCTGAGTAAAGCCTTTACTTTCCCAGTGTGGTAGCATCATGCTATGTGTAGATTTGGCTAAATCATCTAAATTTCTTATTTAGAAATGTGCTGAGATATTGAATGTTATCTCTGACAATGAAAAGATGACTTACGACATTTTACTCTGGAAGATAATTTATTTCCATATTAAAAAAGGATCTGTTCACATTTTCAAAATATACGTTACTTCAGATGTTCCTTGTTCTTGTACAATAATAAATACCCATAAATAGACAATCATGTGCAGAAATACAAAAACAGAATCAAGTGCAATAAAAGTTTTGACACAATATATATGTGTGTGTGTGTGTGTGTGTGTGTGTGTGTGTGTGTGTGTGTGTGTGTGTGTGTGTGTATTTGACATCTCCAGCAGTCTGAATTCCACACAAAGTGCTTGTAATCAGGCAGTTTCCAATCCCCATCCAGGGAACAATGCATAAATTAGTGCGTCCTTTGATCTAGCCTACTTAATTCCACTTATTGCTGAATTAAGAAGCTCCTCCTGTGTTGGGACTGCCTTAAAAACCCATGTTGTAAACTGTTTAGAACAATACAAAGTAAAAAAAAAAAAATTACAGTGACTTTGTACACTACAAGTGCACTACATTGTATTTCACTTCACCACTAGCAGGCATTTTTAGTAGTAAATCTGATACTTTCGTGTGACTTGTAGCAATGCTTTGAATGTGCAATTCAAAACTGAGCAGACATTTCTTATTCTTGTCGGTTGCTTGCAGATGTGTGACTAAAGCTGTCTTAGCTAAACCATTAGTAGAATGGCTAGCATTTAAAAGGAATTTCAGCAAAAAAATCCTACTTAACCCAGATCAGTCAAGTTAAGCTAGTGTTGCTAACAAACACCAGCAGTCACAAATCACCCACATTTCCATACATTAACAAATCAACTTCCATAAAACTGTTAAACCACACCAAGCTATCCATTGGTGTGGCAAAGACTTGTTGATGCGGTTTAGGGTTCAGTATGACATACTGTGAATTAAATGAAATAAAATTGAAAAGGACTAAACTTCACTGCTACAGACATAGACCAGGGAGGACTGACCATGGAGCATTCACATTTCTGATGGTAATTTATAGCCCACAGTATGTCATTCTGGGTCCATGAGTCAACACTATGGAGAGTTGGATACAGTTTGAATGGGTTGAGAGAATGTTTAGGTGTGCATTTACGGAAACTGTGTAGGTGACTATTGACCTTTTGCATTTGTTAGCCTTACAGCTACAGCTGAAGACTAAAGAAGCCAAACTGGGACTTCAAACATGTCTTGGCGAATCTACTGCATCTCTGATAACTGGACAAAAAGTGCAACATCGATTCGCCAAACCATTAAAAAGACAAAGGCACATGTAAAGTTCATCGACAGCATGCCAAAATGCACGAATCCAGTACAACTCAACCCACAGCAGTTTACTTTGGATTACTTCAACAATCCTGTGGCACTTTAAAGCATCAAACTTGCACAAAATCCTGGAAAATCCTGAAAAGTTTTGTCGTCTGATATTTAAATAATTTAACAAATATTAAAAAAAACTCGAACGAAAAGGTCAAACTTTTTGACCTTATCATTCACACAATATGAGTAAAAGCTAAACTACACTACACACTCACCCTGTAACTTTGTGAACGCTTTCGGCACAGTCTGCGAAACCACACCCAGTAGAGGAAGCACATTACAAGCCAGTAACTGACGTATGCCATGGCACCATAGATCAAAAACTTTATCTCCTCTTGTTTTTCAGCCGTAGTCCAGTCTTGCTGGCATTCCTTGTAGATTGTAAAGCCTAAGCCGCTCAGCAGGATGGCCGCCCATACAGAGAGCGGCAACAGGGGCATGTAGTTGCCCACGATCTTGCGTCGGCCCGAAGTTCCCCAGCTGCTCTTGTTCATTGTAAGGATGGCGAAGTACTTGGCAGGCAGGAGGCTTGTCATATATAGGGCAGAGTAAAGCGACATGAAAACCATGACCATTTTTTGCCGCAGGATGCAAGCGTAGGCCGCCTTGATCAGCCCGATCAGCTGAATGCAGCAAAGCACCCACAGAACGTCCCACAGCGTGCCAGTCCAGAAAAGTCGGATGATCGTGGCAGTGACGAAGAAGGGGAAGACACCAGACACTATGGATTCGTAGGTCATCCAGAGGTGATGCTTGTGCCACCACATGCTGTTATAGAGCCACTCTCGAAAGTAGGACTTCGTCCATCGAGTCTGTTGGTTCAACCACCGGAGGAACTGGGCTGGTGTCTCAGTGTAGCACTTGGAGCGAGCCGTGTACCTGATAGAGAAAGGATGATGGTCAGAATGCCGTTCTTGTATACCAGTTGTTCTCAAAAGACCTCAGGGAACCCCCCACATACAGTCTGCATTCTTTGTTTATTCCTTTATTGTGAGTCGGGTTGGAACAACGTGCACCACCTGGGGATCCCTGAGAACCTGTTTGCGATCCACAGCTTTAAAGAACTATTAGATTTCATTTGTGTAAATTAGGGTGAAAACCATTTTTGAAGTATAAACTGCCTTAGTTTTGTTGTGCTTAACTTTCTACATCCCTTTTAAAAGTAAAGGCACTCTTTGCATGGCACCACAGGAGAACCATCGTTGGGATTTACAATATATGTGTCACAAACTATTCAAGGCTTCAAATGAAATGATTGATCGAATGATTGTACAACCAGTGGTCTCAAATGCTAGCACTCACTTAGTTGCAAAGCCCATGCTCAGCATGCGATTGGTGAGATGGCGATCGTCCCCAAAGGTACAGTGTGACCCAAGAAACGTCTGATTGTACCAAGACTCCAGAAACTCCTGTAAGAGGTCATTCCTATACAGACCTGAAATGCGGAGAGCAAAGAAAGGGACATCATGTTAGTTTACAGTCTTCACAAAAGCAACTTTACTGAAAATGTGTTATGTTACTGCCAAGCCATCAATGGTGTACATAAATATATTTACTCACTCATATATACTGCTAAAACGAAGGTATTTCAAGAATCTTATTTTTAGTTAATACTGTACCTTAAGGTAAAGTGTTTATTAAAATATTCGCTTAAATCTCCAGGAAATATTTTCTGAACATTGAGCTAATTGTCCCAGGGAAGACAGGCAGGCAGGCAGGCAGGAATCCATTCTGTGCATTCTTTATTCCAAAAACATGCATGAACAGAATGATAAGAGTGATGGACTGACAGTGAGAGTAACAGAAAACGGAACCTAAATACAGACAGTGATCAGGGGTAAACACAAACCAGCTGAGACATGACCACAGAACAAAAACAGACAAGCATGTCAAAATAAAAGGCCCTAAAACACGAAAAAACAACTGAAAAGCAGTGGTCCTCACCGGCCGAACCATGACACTAATGAACTAATGGTTGTTCTTATTAAATATTTAGACTTTTGATTTGAAAACTTTTACTTTCTGAAAAGAGGTCCTTGTTGATTACATTAATACACTGCTGTCAATATGCAGTCTGGGTGTAAATATTCATTACAGTGTCTGCATAGGAACTCTGAACGGTTCTGTAAATTTACAGAATAATTTCATTTCAGTGAAACTACATGGAAAATGACTGTTTTTCTTGGCACAAGGAACAGCATTCTACACCGTGAAGCCAGAAAAAGTTCAGTTAGCTATTCTTATAATTTCATTATATTGTTTCAAAGATTAAATAATTGTTTGCAGTGACCAGCCCTAAAACATTTGATTTTTGATTACATCACATGCACCAGAGCGAACCATAATATCTTGTGTTCCACCCCTGAACCCCGCCCCAGCTATCATCGAGCTCATTTTCAACCATATTGAAAATGGGTCATTTCCATTTCTTCTTAGAAAAGAAGGTGCTGAAACACTTTTGAGTCAGATTAGGCTGCTAAATACTTGAGTATACTTTTATTTTTTTATTTTACATTAATTGCACAAATCCCAACCTTTTGTTATGGATTAGAAATCAACATGAAGTTGTGGTTACTGTGCCTTTAGTCTTGCATATGTAAATGAGCTATTTTGTAATTTGCTGCCCTGTATTATGATTAATTCAGACCGAGTGAACAGGTGGTACTGTTTCTGTAAATGCACTGGTTTTTGTGGTATTAGTTTCTACAGACAGAATGTATGGACAGAGGTTTGTATTGCTTAAATATTACATCAAACTCTTCTCTTTTCCATTATATGAGCCCTTTAAAGACAAAAATGTGCTTCACACAAATGAGTGCTACTCATTTACCTAAGGGTCCACTGATACAGGAGACACAGTCAAAAAACGACTGGCAGGACCTCTCAATATTGAAGGCCATCCAGTATCGCAGGCTGCTCATGAAGCTGATGTAGGAGTCCTTCAGGTTGAGGATCATTACATCACCGCCCACTGCACCATACTTGGGGTCACTCTCAAGCACCTTTACCAGCTCTACTGTCGCCAGGGGGTCCAGCTTAGTGTCGGAGTCACAAACCTGAGAGGAGCGTAGATAAGAACATTTCCTAAATTAGAGATAATTGACAGCATTGCAAAAGTCATACAAAGTTCTAAACCACACTCAAAAGTCTGTGCCATCTTGCTGAAGAGCTGAAAATAATTTTGGGATACATTTAAAAGCCGTATTGTACCACAAAGAACAGAACATCAGTGAAACAGTGGAACAGAAGAATCATTTAACCAGACAAAAAAAAAAACCGTTCAATGATTCTTTCTATTGTTGGGGTTTAGTACTAACAGTTCTATGGTTCTGTACATGATCTGTACTAAAGAACCTATTTTTGACGGCCTAGAACCTTTTGGTGATCGGTAGAAGGATTCGTTAAACAGCCATCCAGATCGTTTTTGAGTGGTCATGGGTTTATACATAATCATTGCCTTCACTAAAAAGGTGTCAATGTGAGAAACATTGTCCATCTGTCCATGTCCTGCCAAAAAACCACTAGTGGCTTTAAAGGGTTTTTTGAACGGTCATCATTTTCTGTATAGCTCTAGGAGTTAGTGTTTAGGAAAACTTGGCTTACCTGTATGTAGTCGACTGATGGACCGAGTGCTTTGAAGGCCGTGTACATCACTTCTCTCTTGCCTCCCCACTTTTGCATGATGCAAACACACTCCTTGGTACGAATCAGCTCTTCCACCTCCCTGCGCTGGGGGTCCTCTTCAAATCCCTGCCCCGCATCCCCCCGAGGCCCATAGGCACCGGTCGTCTGCCCCCGCTGCGTTTTCGAGTCCCATGTGTGGTAATTGTTCTGCCATATGTAACAGCCGGGATCCTGGTCAGCAAAGATCTCCTGAAACATCTCCATCATGTATAAGTCGTCTTTCGTGTTCCCGTCCACCACCATGATGATTCGGAGAAGCTCAAATGGGTACTGGAGGGCCCTCACTGACTGCAAGCATTCTCTGAGGTACGTGGGGTCTTCCTGATAAGCGGAGATGGTGAAGCCGATGGTCTTGGTGTAAGAGCAGGGCTTGCGCCGAGAACGCATCCGCCGATGCTCTACGAAGGCAAAGATGCTTTGGATCAGCAGGTGGAGGCTGAGCAGGAGTCCATAGAAGCCGAAGGAGACGATACCGTATGGGGAAGAGACAATCGGGATGCCACTAATGTAGGCCCACATTACTACTCCAAGCACCAGCAGGGCAAAGAGGAAGGTAAAAAAGGCTCGAACCACAGAGCCAAGCGTCCTTATGAGAGGTTTGATTTCCATGTTTTGGCCCAGTCACTGTATAAAAGAACATTGTTTAGAACAGTTACTTCCACAGATCTTTAAATATTTCTAATGAATTCAATTGAGATGTGAACAAAATCATATGGAGTGGTCTGACATAATTTATAGAGATTGTATTTATTGTCCAGTGAATGTTCTGACTCTTTATATGCGTGTTAATGTTAATGATAAAATAATAATACATGTGGGACTATTTTGATACCTTTCTGTACTAACAAAAACGTTTAAAAATACATTTTAAGGCAAAACTTTATTTTTACTAAAGTCATTGTCAAGCAGAAACTCGTATTGTTACTATTACTATTAGAACTCAAAATATTCGGACAGACCAATTAAGTTTTAGTAGCTAAATTAAATATTAAAATTAAAAAATATATATATAAATATCTTACAGTCGCCTAGTTTCCGACACTAAATGGTTCTTATTTGGCATTCAGCCACTCTGAATGACCCTCTTTACATCATACCCACTAATTTATAAAGCAGTTTGTGAAAAACGAGTGACAATTTCCTTTAAAAGAACAAAAACACAGTTATCCAAAATGTAACCTTAGCTTTTAGAGGTATTTCTGCATACCTGTGTGCTCTAATTGTGTACCATTCAGTTGATGGTGATGGTCACAAGGGCAAGAAGCACGAAATGTTACTCAGTGCCTCCTCTCAGCACTCATTGGCGAAAGGCAGAAATGTTTTTCTTCAAAACGATCAAAAGAAAATACCATTAAACGCAGCGATTCGTGACGTAATCAACGCTCTTATTTGCTGCCGTTTGATGTTTCATTAATCAAAGAAAAAATAAGTCTCTCGATTTACCTTTCCTTTAAATCTTCAGGCTTTTCCTCTCTCCCCTTTGCGTTCCAACTAACAGAAGCCATGCGCTGCCTCCGACGGGGAGACATTTATAAGCTCCTGAATCCGCCTGTCTGTGCAATCTATTGCGCAGAGCCACTTAATGAATTCACGTCTCGCGCCGCATGACTAATCTGAGGGAGGCAAGACCCCTTCGAGGGAAGACCCCCCCCCCAACCACCACCCAGCATGAGAACGTCTCTCAGGAATAGTTTAACGCACTTCAGACTGAAACAAGAACACACATATAATTCATTCATAATATTTCATCATCTTCATTCATAATCTCTCTCTCTGTCTGTGTGTCCATCAGTCCATTATTCTCTCTCTCTCTCTCTCTCCACCATTCTGTCTTTATCCATCCATTTCTTTATTATCTCTTACTTTTTCTATTTACATTTTACGGCATTTATAAGACGCTTTTATCCAAAGTGACTTCCATTCCCTACCTACAGGGGGCAGTCTCTCCCTGGAGTAACTTGGGGTTGAGGGTCTTGCTCAGGGACCCAGTGGTGGTGCTGAAGGTAGGATTCGAACCCATGACCTCTTGGTCTGGAGGCAAGTATCCTACCCACTGAGCTACTACCACCCCTATCTATCTATTTGGGTCTGTCATTCTTTCTTTATCTCACTGTCTCTCTTTCTCTATCCGTATGTCTTGTCTGTTTTTCTCTCTTCACCCTTTTTTGCTCTCTCTCCATCCCCCTCACCCCCCAACCTCCTTCTCCCTCTGTCTAGAACCAACATTTAGTTTTGTTAAATATTTTGCTACATGGGCAGCAAGTTCAGCCGCACTGTAACGGAGCTCCACCACAGTTGTTCTTTTTCTTCCCCCTCTCTTTTGTCCAGTAAACAGGCATGGGTTTTCCCAAATCCTGATGAGTAATGGAATAAATGTCACAGGGTTACATAGGTTGCCTAAAATATAGAAGGCATGTAACTGAAACCAAACACTTTCAGGATCTTTGCTTATAAAGCGAATGAGATGGTCGAACAGGGTGTTTGAGATCATTCTTCTTCCAAAGTCTTGCCAAATCTTTCAAAATCCTTTCTTCTTTCGTGTGGGTTCTCCTCTGTTTCCCCTGTTTTTTTTGCTTTGGCTTGAATATTTCTCAGAATTTTTGTCCAGCTTGAGGATCTCACTATTAAAGGTACCTCGTATCGTCGCATGACCACAGCATCATGGACCCACCACCATATTTAACACTAATGAGTTCTTCTTACAGATATTGACCATAAACTAAACCATTTTTGGGAAGAAAACACATTATTTATTTCAAGATGGCTGTATGTAGGCCACTTAAACGTATATCACAATGTAATATAATACTGATTACACTGAAGTTACTGAATACGTACTATTGAAGGTACGACCAGAAGAGAGCTCAGGAACCTTTTTCGGTGAGTGCAGTCAAGCACACATTTATTATTTGCCAATTTTATTGGCACTTATTTTTATTTTGTGGTGAAAGTGTGAGAAAAGCGGTCAAGACACAGACGCTAAAATGTCATCTTCACAATCAACGTTGCATTTTTTTGTGAGCCATAAAGTACAAAACAGACATTTTATAAAACCTAAATTCTGACAAACTAATTTTAATACTTTTTAAAAAGCAACATCATGGTTAGTATTAAATAAAATGTATCAAACCCCAACCTTTACCTTTAGAACAGTGCTTTTAATGAAATAATCTTTTAATTAGATATAGCTATAGTTTGTTATTTATTAAAACAGATGTTTTTCTGAGTTTAAGAGAGAAAACCTGTGAGTAAAGCATCTGGGGAGCAAAATTTGTAAAAAATTAAATTGGCAGTCAGTCACAAAATGCTCATTTAACAGAAATTCCAGGTGTATACATAAGAATTTCCAGTGTACCAGTGTGGAGTTGAATGGCGTTACGTCCCAATACGTCCATTGAAAGGCACTGTGAATTAAATCTATCTAGAGTGGACAAGTATTGGGACGCAGGGCCAATACAGTGCCAGGGAGAGAGACATGACACGCCCACACAAAGTCTCTCTCTTTCCCTTATCCATGCACTAAAAGCTGATCCTAAATTGTTCTGATTTGTTTGTGTTGACTATATTTGTTCAGGAATTTAAAAAAAAAATCTGGTAAGTTCAGGCCAGCACACGAAAGGTGAAGACTTTTTGCAGTTTTACAAACGTGAGGTTTTATGGCAGTAAACACATTTTCATTTCATTCGCACTTTTTAGCGATGTGATGTTATTTTATTTATTTATTTTATTAAACTGAATGTTCTTGTACCTCTATGTTCTAACATGGTTGGCAAAATAAATGTCGTAAATTCAAATCAGAGTGTCTTCCGTGTCTGGAATGGATGGACAGTATTCTTGAGTCTGTAAGGTAACAATTATATAACAATAAGATAAACTTGTTTGAATTTACATTTTGTCTATTGTTATTTATACTATATTGACTGGGTTAAATAGGATTGCATTACTAAAAATGAGACTAAAATACAACGTTCACTGACTAAAACTAGACGAAAATAGTCGTGGATAATTCTGACTAAAATAGGACTAAAATGCTCAGACTTTTAGTCGACTGAAACTTGACTAGACTAAAGAGTTTGGATGTGACTAAGACTAATAAAAACTAAAATGACAGCTTGACGCAAAGACTAGACTAAAACCAAAATTAAAAGAGGCATCCAAAAACAACACTAGTGTGAACTGACCTTACCTGACCAAGAACAAATGTCTTTATTGTGTATTTTTGCCCATGGCATCAATAATGCTGTAATAATTCTCAACACAATTATGCTTAAGGAGAAAAGAATACATTAAAAATTCAAGCAGCTGGCTTTCCATACATAATGTAAATCAAAAATAGTCATGTCCCTCCTTCTCCAGGCAAATAAAGTGGGCACATTTGCAGAATTCCAATTCAGAATTAATATATATATACATAAATATACATAAATAACTGCTGGCATGAGAGCCAGACTCAAGACTATGATTTTCATCAAAACAAAAAGGAGATCAGAGAAAAAATAAATAATGACGGGTGATGGTTGTTCAACCATGCTGGTCGATCACACACAAACTAAATAGTAGAACCGCAAACCCACAAACCAATCACAAAACAAACCGTGTTCTCTTGAGTACACCGGCAGCTGCAACAAATAACTAAACAAAAAACGGCATGCCCAAGAATCAACCAACACAAAAAGGAACCCTTAATTCTGCCTCTAGCCACTGTCCACCCACTGTCACTGTCCCCAGACCTGAAAGTAACCCCCTACAGCACCCCATCGGGCTGCCAACTGACCCCAAAAACAGGGTGGAGGAGGGCTAGGTGGTGGCAAAGGGCAGCGCCCCGTGAGCCCCATCCGGCCGCTTCTCGCTAGCCAGGGCAGCCCGGGTGGGTCCAATGGTATGCTCCCCTTTGGGAGCCCCCTCCAGGGAACTCCTCACTATCCTCAGGGACGGAGCCCCCTACCGGGAGCACCTCAGTTTGATCATAGGTGGAGCCTCCTACGGGGAGTCCCTCACTGTCCTCAGGGGTGGAGCCCCCTACTGGGAAACCCTTACTGTTCTCATGGGCAAGGCCCCCTCTGTCCGTACTGAGAGCCCATCACTGTCCTTAAGAGCGGGGACCCCTCCGGGGAACCCCTCACTGTCCTCATGGGAAGAGGCGCCTACGTGGGGCCCCACAGTCTCCTCTGAGCTCCCTCCAAGCTCTATTCCTCTATGGGGGCAACTCCCTGGCCCCAGTACCCCCTAAATATTTCTGCTGGTGGGTTTGGTGGCTCTGCAGGTGGTGTTGAAGACCCTGCCAGTGGGGGTGAAGGCTTTTCCGGAGGGGTTTCAAGACCCTGCTGGAGGGGTTGAAGGCTCCACTGGTAGGACTGAAGGCCATACTGGTGGGGTTGAAAGCTCCAATAGTCGGGTGGAGGACCTAGCTGCCGGGAATAAAGGCCCTTAAATAACAGGCCTAGTCACCCACGGGCATTATTTGGCACCAAAAATTTTAAATCAACATTCTAATGTGAAGGGTGTTTCTGCTTTCTTGCCGCTAGCGGGTCGAAATGACGAAGACATGATGACAGAGCTGCTTGGAGATTCTATACTTTGTTTTCTTGGCTGTTGAGTGAGAAAAAAGCGGTCTTCCTTAGATCCAACTGTAACCCAGCATGGCACGACAGCTCCAAAAGTTCCACAAGAGCTCCTGGAACACAAATGGCAGATCACTCCTCTCTCTCTACACAGTGGTACACCGCATAAAGAACACAGTCCGTTCCAGCGGCGCGTAAACACACGGACACCAAAAACACATTATACAACACATCATGGAGCTTTGTCTTTATTTTTATATATATATGCTTCTGTCACTGGGGCACAGAAGCATTGAGAAGCGAGGCTACGCGGACCGGCAGCAACCCTCTCACGGACTGGGGTCTGTGGTTTCTTTCCACATAAATGTAATGTGTTTAAAATATCCGGCTCTTATGTCAATCCTAATTTGACCACTACCATGAGAAAAATAAAAAAGAAACTGTTTACACTTTAATTACATTATTAAACAATTAATTACATCTTACCCTGTACCTACAGTCTGGTCGTTGTGAATTATTTAAAGCAGCAGTGCTATACTATACGTATTAGGAACTGATGTGAAATCTACAAACTGTTTTCATGTATACAGCACCCCCTTGTGGTTGAACTATTGCAATGCCACACTGCAATGCATAATTACCAGCTTATGAAATAAGATATGGTAAGATAAAAAGATAACCCTGAGGGCAATTCTCCAGTCATTAACATGCTCAGTGCAATAGAAGATTACAATAAGACAACAGAGTATAAAAAACACACAGTGAACAATAGCCATTACAGATCATTATTGTAACAAAAGAAACTGTAAGACTGACATCGCTGTGTGTAAGATTTAATGAGCTGTACCAGATCAGTACTGCAGAACAGTTTATGAAAGTGACTTAGTGTTAATAATAATGCAATAAGACAAAATGCATATAATAGCAGCAAATGATGAGGGAATGAGATTCAGTAACATTCAATGAATCTCTCAGAGTGGTTTCATGGGAAATGCTTATTTCTCAGAAAATGACAGTTGTTTAAAATCATCACAGTTATATAGTATTCTAATTACATTGTTAATGGTGACAGTGTATTTTAATACAAAGCGTTTTATTCATACAATTTACATTTTTGTAAGAAAAAAATAAATTCACGTTACAGAAAGGTGAGGCAGCAGGTTTCCTTTGAAAAATGTACAAATTATAAAACTGGATTATTTATTTATTTGTTTATTCATTTAATCTTCTATTCAGGTCTTTAATCGGTCATTCAATTAAAATCTTGACTTTTTTAAAACCTAATTTTTGTCAGTATCAGAAACATAAAAATTGTAAAAATTGTACATCCTTGAATCCTTTATGTAAATGAAGCAAGGAAACATGATATAGGGTAGAACAATAGACAGAAAACATGCTGTGACAGTTCAGGTCTGCAGCCGCTAGAGGCCGCCATTGGACTTTGCAAATATGTTGAATTACAGGAAACCGATTAACTATATAATATAGGTTTACAGGGAACCCAACAACAGCAAATGCACATTTCAGTTAAAGTGATTATGTTCAGTCTTGGTTTAAAGACGGGTCTGTTTTGGTATATATAGCTCATTGGTTCAGGTTTTGTTTGTCAGTCCTTCCTTATAATCCCTTAGGTATGTACCTGTCATTTATGTTTGTGTCTTAGAAAGAGTATTGGCCCCAGTTTTTGTTTTGTTTTGGAAAATAAAAGCTATTTTGAGAGAATGGAAATCCGCGCCTTCGCCTTCTTTCTAGACGGATACCCACCGTTAGTGACAAATGCCCTTAATGTGCGCAAATGCATACGTCATGTCCATTCTCTGGGAGACACGTCATTTCTCATTACCATAAAAATTGTACTTTTTTAGATAGTACAATTGCTTAAACTCTAGAATCCCTTGGATCACACTTGGATGATACAGCAAATTGCATTAGCCTCATTTCCAAGAAGACCCATAATGCCGTATCAATGTTGTTCCTCTGCTGTTGATTTAAACTCTTGATTTAAACTCTTGATTTAAACTCTTGATTTAAACTCTTGATTTAAAGTAGTGCTGCTGGAGTTATTAAGCATTGTGGTGTCTTGCTGTCCACTCTGTTAGACACATAGGAGACCCCTGACCACTGAGATATTTTCAGTATCTCTATGAGTGTGACAACCATTTCATGCCAGTGTCTGTTAAATTCCGACACAAGCACCTCATTCTGCCTTATAAGGTACTGATGAGAATCAATTCTTATTTAAAGAGGAAAAGTATAAAAAACACTGCTGTAATCAACAATCTCGTCTTGATGCATGACCAGTTGTGGATGGAAAAACACGACTAGAAGCTAATTATTGTTATTTTGTTTGATCCTTTCTGTTGTTATGTATATCATGAACCATTAAATACCAAGAATACACCCTACACCTGCGTTTTAAGCTGTAGCTAATAAATTATGGTTGACCCTGTATTTCCTTTACCTCTATGCATTACTTTCTTGATCAAATGTTGCTCTTGTCCACAGCAGTGTAAGTCTTAGCATCATGGCACCGCGCCCTGTTTGATGTCATTCTCTGACACGGCCGTTGAGCCCCGTTTGCTAATGCGTTTTGGCAACGACTGCTGACTCGCACTGTGTACCTCACTAGCTGGAATGAGATGTTTATCAGACCCAGGCAGAAAACACAGTAAAATAAAAGAGCACATTTAGTGCACCCTGTGATTATGTGTGCTTAAGGGTTATATATAACACATTCCCATTGCGCATAAGGCCTCTTCTCTTTCACTCTCTGTCACAGATGACTGACTTTTATTTCTTAAACTTCAAAGTCAATGAAGTTTGACTTTTCTTCAAAGTCAATGAAGTTCGAAGTTGGACTCTTTTTCCACAACCTCTTGTGCTAATTTGTGCTAAAAGAGCTTAACTGAAGTCATTTAGGATGCAAAAGAATGGTCTACCTAGTTCTGAGCATACAAAAGCTCCTCTCATAGTGGTGGCTACAGTGATGCATTGCTTTGCCCAAATCTTAAAATAGCAGGGAAGTTGAAATGCAGGTGACAGTATCTGCCATTTCCTTCCTCAGCAGCTAAAGTTGTGTTATTTTATACCACCCACTCACTGCGAGAAATCGCAACCTGCGCTTGTCGTGTAATTGAATCTTTAAAAGTGCATGTTTCTCGTGTAAAAGAACATCTTTTTGTTGGATAGTATGGTATCCTTTCTTTTAATTGCTACACCTTCACAAATGCAGAGATCAAAGCAGTATATTAAAGTGAAACTAGACAGTATTGGGTTGCATGTTTGGTGTGTGTGGGACCACCGGCAAAATGATGTCTGTAAGTCTCAGAAAGGTGCAAAAAGCCCTAAAGAGGCTCCAATGGTGTTTAAGTTTAATGCAAAGTGCAACATTGATCTCAGTGAGCTTCTTTCTTCAGTCCCAGCTGAAACATCCTCGTTTGGCTTCAGCGAAAGCCTTGATAATCTCCTCCAAGCTGGTCAGCCTACATCTCTGACCAAAGCGCTAGATCCTGAGATAGAATGGCAATGTTGATTCCATCATCCAGCCTCATGCATTTGCATGTTGACTAACTATTGATGTCCATTCATTCAATTGCTTTAAAGAAGAATTTTTCAAAATATCAAAATCTGAATCACTTAATTATGTTGAAATCATTAAAATGTAATAATTTCCTTTCTAAATAACAACCAGCGAACTTGTACATGTCTCATGTGTAATGCTGACAACGGTAAATGGTTTTCTTTCGGTATTATTTGGTATTGTTTGATAAAACGTGTCTCAGATATCAAGCATCATATTCCTGTGAGCTTCATTCAATAATTCTGGGATGCAGCTAAACTCTTTAGATGTCTGGCTCGTACCACCACTGCCGTGAATGATTCTCCTTTAACCTGAAGAAGTGATGGAAACTAGTGCTGGAAAATAGCTGGAAAATAGTACGAATGAGTCACTCAGTGGTTGGATAGTGGTACGAGTATAAGCTCATTATAGAGACTGTTTTTTCTGTCCTAACATGTGCTGTTTGTCAGAGCCCTGTTTCAGCCTTCACAGATGTCCCTCTGTAAATGTCTAATTTAAACTCATGAAGTGGAAATGGAGCTCAGTTCTACAAACAGCGCCGTGTGTTGAGCAGATGCCTCCCCCCTCAGATTGGATGAAACAGAGAGAGAAAAAAGAGAAAGAAAAAAGCAGGAAAGCAGACGTTTCTGACTTCTTTTCTGGGAACTGTAAGGGATATTGACCCCCCACCCCCAGCGCACACATTCAGATCATCAGTGGTTGCAACGTTTTGTCTTCGTCAGCAAAACAATGGCTCCTTATTCTCCCTTTTAGCTTCACTACAAGAGTCCCATGTCTCCTATTCCCATCTCCAGATGCACTGCTGTCTTAGGCAACATCTCTAAGACTATTCAGAGTCAGCCAAGCTTTCTACAGTGCTCCAAGTGGCTATTCCTCTGAGAGATTCCTCTGGAACCTACTCAGATATTAGTAAGTGAAATTAGTTTTCTCTTGCTGACAAAATTCCTGACCTCTCCGCAACTGTGACACACTAGACTGAAACTCCCCCCATCTCTGCTTGGCCACAATCTGGTCGAAAAACAAACTTCCAGAGGTTAGCACAGATGGGAGATTTCCTCTCTTTTCCAGTCGACTCTAGCGCATTCCCATTCACAGCGGTTATCAGCTTGAAGGTTACTTCTCCATCATTTTAGTGTTTTTAATGGATGTTTGCTAGTTTCATTTTGTCTCAAACCAAGTAATCACTTCCACAAATTCAGCACATTGATTCAGTGGCTGGCCTACTGTTCTGCTGTGTTTTAGTAAAGTTAAGAAGTAAGTCAAATTAATGTTGTGTGTTGAGCTGCTAGTGAGTAATGAAGGGTAAAAGCAGAGAAGTGAGACCTCCCAGCTTTAAAAAAACAGTTCACACCCAGTCCACCAAAATCGCATTTAAACATCTTCATAAAAGGCTTCATACTTGATTACCTCCAATCCATGCACACTTCTCTTTTGTAAATATTAAGTCAATGTAATGCAAGAAAACCAATTCGATAGCTTATAGGAGGTTTACAGCAGGGTATGTTGCTATATGTTTATTATATATATATTGATTATTACTATTCATTCCAGTTTTCAATAGATTTTAGCTTTATTACACAGACCTCACAATGTATTAGGCTCAAAACATGATTGTGAGCCTAGAGAGCCCTATGAAGGGTGTCACTTAGGTCCCAATGCATTGATCTTAGGATGTTTTCCCACCCTAGTTTGCTAGTCTTGCTCATTCTCATGCGTGATCTGTGCCCAACCCAGCCCTTGTGGTTGGGGCTGAGTGAGAGGAAGGAGGTATGACTGATGAGCTCCAGATTTCTGTTCATGTTGTGGCTGACCTGCCTTTGTAGAGTTTGGGACAACGGGGGAGAAAATGTTTTGACTTGCTGACAAAATTCCTGACCTCTCCGCAACTGTGACACACTAGACTGAAACTCCCCCATCTCTGCTTGGCCACAATCTGGTCGAAAAACAAACTTCCAGAGGTTAGCACAGATGGGAGACTTCCTCTCTTTTCCAGTCGACTCTAGCGCATTCCCATTCACAGCGGTTATCAGCTTGAAGGTTACTTCTCCATCATT
>JBBPDB010000007.1:2784419-2807084 GCA_037974465.1 Brachypetersius altus
GGTGAGGAAGCTAATTGGTTGAATCTTGTCACATGACTCGCGGTGCGCTTGCGGCATTCTGAAAAGTTGAGATGTTTCCAACTCGACGTGGCACGGACGCGCCTAAAAATAAACGGGCGCATTGCACCGCGTGCCTGTTGCGACCGCGTCGCTTCCATTATGAGCATGGCTGCCGCGCCTCTACATTTTAAATAATGGACTTGCGCACGCAAAAGACGCGATATGTGAACGCCCCTAATGGTTGCAACGTGGTCGCGACGCACACGTTTTTTCAGATGTGTAGCAGAGTTACAGGAAGGGGTTTTCTTTGGGGGAAATGGACAGTGCGGCTGATGGTTGCTTAGCAACGACAGACTCTTCCGGAGCGCAAGCCCCTGAGCACTTTTGGAAAGAAAGAGAAAGCGATGCGCCACAAATTCATTAGACCTCTTTAGCACCGGGCTGTGAGATGGCTGTGGACCACTGCAGACCAAATGACTCAAAATTACTATCAGTACAGTAACCAGAGCGCTTCCTGTTTATCCTGACACCGTCACACCATAATGACGTAAGCGTGCACCAGCGTGAATGCTGAAACCCTATGTGAGTGCAGGCCAGAGGGGGAACTCGGGCCCGGTTCAAGGCAACCATGCCTAGTGAGTGTACACCCTAATAGCCAAACCCACTTCCACATTCCTATCTATCCTTTAAAGGGTCTTAAGCCAGCACACATAAAGAGGTAAAGTGCCCTAATACTATGTTGTGAGAAAATGAGTACTGTTAAGGTAAATCTCTTCGGTATAACATGGTACCATACAAGATGTTGCAGAGCTATTCTCATTACACTTTCCAAATGTCTCAAAGCATCACTATCAGTTTTCTGACTACGAAATCGATTTTCTCCTCATTATGGTGCGAACCCACATTTCACCTACATAGCTCATGAAAGTAGGAACTATGAGTGGAGTCATGTGCTTGATCTCTTGGGCATGGCATGGTACCACACGAGCCATTCTCACTAGATTTTCCAAATGTCTCTAAGCATCACTCATATCAGTTCATTTGTAGCATGTAACAGGTGTGATCAAAACATCAAACACAATGATTTTAAGCTAGTTTGACAAGTTAGGCAATTGTGATCGGATCTCCTGAGCAGCATGTGATGTTCCCTGGATTCATGGTAAGTACCTACCAAAAGTGGTGCAAGGAAGGACAGCTAGTCAACCAGCGACAGGGCCATGAGTGCCCAAAGCTCATTGATGCACGTGGGGAGCAATGGCTGGCCCATCTGCTCCAATCCCACCGAAGAGCAACCATGGTGCAATGGAAGAATGTAGCCTGCTCTGATTAAACACATTTTCTTTTACATCATATGAACATATGATCTCTTGCTACCTCTCGTCAGAGGGGTCCCATTTCGCTGCATGTAAAAGTGTATGTGACAAATAAAGGCTACTACTACTACTACTACTACAGCTAGGTGTGTGCTTTGCTTGCCTGTGGAAGAAAAGGTACATGGATGCATTATGAGAGGGCAAGCCAGCAGACAAAGTGGGATCATCTGGGCAATGTTCTGCGGGTAAAACTTGAGTCCTGTTGATGTTATCTTGACGGGTACCTCCAACCGAAACACACTTGCATAACAAGTACACCCCTTGTTGGCAATATTATTACCTAGTGGCAGGGCCTCTTTTTGCAGGATAATGCTTTTTGCCACGCTACAAAAATTGGAGTGCTTAGAGGAACATGAGAGTTCCAGATGTTTATGTGGCCTCCATTTGCCAGATCCCAATCCAATCAATCATTTGTGGGATGCACTGGACAAACTACTGTGATCCATGGAGGCCCAGCCCCATAACGTACAGGACTTGCAGTGCAGTACCTAGTGGCTAGACACCATGGCAGACCTTCCGAGGTTTTGTGGATTCTATACCTCAATAGCTTAGAGCTGTTGTAACAGCCTAAGAGTGACCTATGTAATATTAGACTGGCGCAGTGAATGCTTTGTGTGATTGATATCAGAAATATGAGTAAATATCGGGCTAAAACCACTTGGTGAAACGTGCACATGTGGGTTTTTTTTTCTTTCCCTTTAGCAATACTCCCAATTTAGCCAAACACTGTAGAGGTTAAGGCCATTGTCAGAGTTGCTGTTGATATTCTTGCTTATCTAATGTGTGCTGCATGACTGTTAGCAGTGCACACTGCATGTGAAATATTACATAGCCAATGTGATAAAAAAATACAGCAAGACCCCTTCTGGAAAGTAGAAGTGATTGTACTGTTAGTGTAACATATTGTTAACCCTAACCGGGGGGTGTGAGACCAGACGGGGCCATATTACACAGTGCCTTTGCTTATAGGTGTATGTGTTACAGAATGTGCTAGTGCAGCCAACAACCGTGGAGTCTGCTCATCAGACACCATCTGGGTCCACATCTCCTTTGTGGTGTTTTTATGCTTGTGTGTTTTCTTGTGTTCCTCCTCTGAACTTTCTCTTCAGAGAATAATGAAATCTGGTTTAACATTAAGGTGTTTTTTTTTTAAAGATATTCCACAACACTAACCTTGTCTGCTTCTTTTTCAGATGCTAACGTTCTAACTGAAGACGGCAAGCTGGAGACAGAAGACCTTACCGTGCATAGTTTGGGTCCATTAATCTATGCACAGATCCCATTCATTCCAGCTACACATTGGATTTTAAGGACACTTGACATGCTTTCCTCCCACTTTCAGTTAAGTGGAATGAGTTGACAATGGAAAGAACTGACTCTCTTATATAAACATGCAAAAGATTCATTTACAAAGAATCAAATGCAAAGGTTAAATGCTGAAAGGTTTTGCATAACCACAACTTGTCGTTCACTTTTCAAGAGCAAATTAACTGCTACACTGTTTGGAGTCCCAAAATATTTTTTCCCATCACCTGATTTTATGAACCATTTTAGCCTGATCAGTTTAATTACATTGTAAGAAAGATTTGGTTTGATGAACATGGCGTTCCCATCACTTGGCTTTTCATCTTCCCAAGCCTCAACTGGAGACGACTTCATCTGCGCAGAGTGTGGTGAAGGATTTGGCCAGTATCCAAAACTGATCAATCATATGGCTATTCATGGACCTGTTGACCCTTTTTCTTCAAACGTTGAAAACGGCAACAAGGGTTGTGATACATTTATTGAATTTGCCCTTCATGAAAATGGAACACTCACAGTAGTTGATAGATCTGCGGTATCCAACTTCTCTTTCTTATTTGGAAAGCCCTCATCGAAAATATTGTGGAATCAGACACCTTGTCAAGAAACCTTGCCTTCAAACAAAATGTCAGAGAGAGAGCATTCTGAGTGTAGATGTGAAAGATGTGGGCAAGCGTTTAGGAGCCAGAGGAGTTTGCATCAGCATCAGCGATACCGCCCTCTTGAGCAAGGGTTCAAATGTACCTTATGCTGCAAAGTTTTTTATGATCGAGAGAGTCTTCGAAGCCACCTTCAGAGCCACGATCATGAACGCTTTTACAGCTGTGGACACTGCGGAAAACGATTCTTGAAACAAGAGACTTTGTTCTTGCACCAAAAAGAATGGCACCGGTCCCTTGAATCCAAGAGTTCGGGTAAATTTGAGGAAGACTGTGAAAACAGTATGGATAAATCTTATCCTTGCAAAATTTGTGGCTTGCGTTTCTTTTGGTTGTCTGACTTGCAAAGCCATCTAATCAATCATTCTCATGGCAACAAATCACAAACTACTGATGCCAAACAAAAAGAAAATGTCCAGGACCATGAGGACAATAGCCATAAGAAAAAAGTCTTGCCCACTACTGATGACTCTGATCGCTCATATCGCTGTGGTCTGTGTGGGGGGCGTTTCAACTCCTTGTCGGATCTCAAAGGACATCATTCTTCTGAGCATCCAGATGAGGAGCAGGAGTCTTCGGAATCAGTATCTCCAATTAAACGACAGCCTGCTAACTATTTCGGTATAATGCGACAAATGGTTTCCAAACACCAAATGCAACGTATGGATCCACTGAGGTCAAGGATGAAAGGTAGACCTAGAGGAGGTGCCGGAAGAAGTCACAACTCTAAAGTGTTCCCTTGCAAACAATGCCATCGTGTGTTTGTACACTCTAGCAGTCTGTCTCGCCACATGCGTTACCATAAGGGCACTCTTCATACATGTGTTTATTGTGGAAGACACTTTCCACAACGATGTGATGTAACAAGGCATGTTGCTATGTATCATAGTGCAGATGTAAAGGTTAAAGTTGAAGGTGAAACGTTGGAGGGTGAAAATGTAAATGGTATGCAGAAGTGTTCAGAAAGGCAAAAGAGCGTTGAATCTGGTGATCAGGAAAATGAAGACCAACAGTCACCAATATTGCTAGATGATGAACGGCCATCAGAATCTCCCGAGTTGTCTCCCGTCAAGCCACGGGTGACCTACCAATGCAAGGAATGTTCCAGAGTCTTTGGATTGCTTAGTGTATATCAACGACATGTACGTTACCACAGAAGAGACCCTACCCGAGTGTTACTAAGTTGTCCTTGTTGTCCATGTCGCTTTACTTTCCGCTCTGCACTAGATCGTCACCTAGAGAATCATGATAAAGAAAATTTTGAAAAGAGTGGAAAAGAAGGCTCTTCAACTGCAGAGGATCTCACCGATTATTTAGAAAGCGAAGATTTAAGTACGTCAGAACTTAATTCAAAGGAGAATAAAGCAAGGGATGTGCTGTATGAATGCACTGAATGTACCCAGACATTCACCGACCTGCAGAAGTTCCTCCAACACCAAAGTGCTCATGGCTAAAAAAGTAAAAAAACAAATCTAAATGTTACATGTTACCAGGGATCCACTGACCAAAACAAACTAGTCAACCCATAACAGAATGTCAGTGTAGAGGAATACATTCCAAAAGTTACATTGCGACAGCAAATCAAGCACTACCTGTTATTTCCTGATATCCCCCCCCCCGGATTTTCTGAACCTTTTTT
The DNA here is from genome assembly GCA_037974465.1 of Brachypetersius altus. Taxonomy (NCBI): domain Eukaryota; kingdom Metazoa; phylum Chordata; class Actinopteri; order Characiformes; family Alestidae; genus Brachypetersius; species Brachypetersius altus. Next base: position 2,789,393 of record JBBPDB010000007.1, read on the forward strand.
CTGCTGAAAGATTCTTCATTTAAAAATACTACCAGGTAGATGCACCTTTTAAGGCTTTCTGTACTTTCTCCAGTAATCAGATATTATTTTTCTGGAGAACTCCCAGTTAGGTACTACAAGGTGTTTTGAGTAATTTCCAATTATGCAATTTGTTGACCCTCAGATTCTTTTTTGCTCATCAACTGTGAAGCAAGCAAGTTGGACTATACTGGGTTTATCTTGCTTTAACTGAATAAGACATCCTTAGTAAGGACTAGATTTAGACAAATAGCATTGATCGGTGAGAAAGTTTGTCAATCTAAATGTATTGTTCATCTTTGTGTGGATTTGTGTGGGGCTGTGGTATATAATATTTGATGGTACCTGGGTCATACAAATAAATGCTGAAAAACATCAATAAAAACGTTTTTTATTAAAAAATAAAAAGTCCGATCATGATATCTGTATGCAGAACATTAAATTTCTGATTTTCGGGTGTTTTTGGTGTTGTGTACCTGTACTTGAGAGATTCCCACCATGGATCCCTGGTTAGCCTCCCAACATTCAAAAGATTGCAAACAGCAATTGACAAAAACAAACAAGCAGATAATGTTTTGGCTGTCACTTATTAACAACCCTGCCATGTCCTTTTTGTTCTAGCATTTGGTTTGGTTTCCTTTTGCTGCAAAAGTTCAGTTAATTTGAGATGGTGGTGGTGTCTAGATCTGTGGTTCCCAACCCTGATTCTAAAGGATCCCTGCCTTGCACCTTTTCCCCTGCTTTAAACACGCTTGAGTCAGCTAATCAGCTAATAATAACCCTTTCCTAGGCTGAAGTAGGTGTGTTGAATCAGGAAAACAAAATGCACAGAGCAGGAGGCTCTGAGACCAGTTGGGAGCCTATGGACCAGACAGCAAGGCTATTGGTTGCCTGCTTCAAAGTTCTTTGGAATCTGGTGTTTAACAGTCACTTCAGGTGAAACCCCTGATTTTACATTTACGGCATTTAGCTGACACTTTTGTCCAAAGCGACTTCCATTCCCTAACTACAGGGGGCAGTCTCCCTGGAGCAGCCTGGGGTTAGCAGTGGTGGTATGCTGAAGGTAGGATTCAAACCCATGACCTCTAGGTCCAGAGGCAAGTATTCTACACACTAGGCCACCACCACCCACATGATTCCAAGTTCTGTGACTTTGGTGTACTGGACTGGTTATGAGCGGAAGTATATTCATACCTGCTGTACCATTTGATTGCTGATGTCACATGTTTCCTGTGGCTCAACTGCGATAGGCCCTGTATAACAATCTTGCCCAACCTAGCAACAACTGCTCTAGAAATGCATTTGAATAAATATAACTTCAATCTTCCTTTCAAACACTTATTCTAAAAAAAAAAAAACCTGAGTTCTTTGGCTCTTGTATGTAATTTGCAGGTGTCAGGAAGTCATTACCAATATGCCAGAGACTCCTGGAACATCTGGGAAAGGTATGGTATCTGAAATGTATGGGGCTCTTAAGTGGGAATGAAGACAAAGAAGCAACACAGAGCAGCTGCTTTCATAACTGGTGTCACAGTTGATCAAGGTGGTCCTTCGTTGCTTTTGGGTATGCTTTGGAAAACTTAAGTATTTGCACTGCAATATTATGTGGTCATATTTGTTCTTGAGCACTTCTAAAGGTGTTTTGAGTGAATGGATCCCATTCACCCCCACTGTCCAGACCCATGCTGCAGCAGACACTAGCAGTTTCATGTCTTATGTCACTGGCTAAATGCTACTGGTTTCTAGGCATTTTTCCTTCTTTGTTTTGCTGTGTTGGCCAATTAACAAAATGGCTCATTTACAGCATTTAGCTGACGCTCATATTCAGAACGATGTACATCAGTGCTCAAGTAGTCCACATCTGTTTCTTAAACCTGTAAAGCTAAACTTAGATCAATGTCCACTATTCAACCAATGTATGCTAGGTACTCCGAAAGAAGTAATGAAGGGAAGGGATGGGATGGGATGGGGGGGTGGGGGTAAGCAGAAATGAGACTTTAGCTGTGTCTAAAAAGTGCACTCGTTCACTCGTTCACTATATAGTGTTTGCTCCATAGAGGGCTAGCTAGTGAACAAGGGGAGGTGATGCTTAGTTAATTTCGGACACTCGGGATGTTACGGTTTTACTAACTGTTGCTTAACAGCGATTTTGTAGTGCACTAACTAGTGGGTGAAACTGATGGTTGAAATTTCTGACACCACTACGAAATGGCTGACTCACTACATAGTGCCCAATATAGTGAACGAGTGCACTTTTCGGACACAGCTATAGTCACAAAGATGTTCCTTGAAGAGGTGGGTCTTCAGGCGATGCTTGACGACAGCAAGGGACTCTGCAGATCTGATTGCGAGTTCATTTCACCACTGGGGGGCCAAGACTGAGAAGAGTCTTGACGCGTGTCTCCCTCTACTTTTAAGTAGCGGAGACTCCAGACGAGCCGTGCTTAAAGCCCTTAAGAGGAAGCCATAACTTGTAGATGTACTGCAGCAGCACCCTAGACTGACTACTGGGTGATACAACTAGGCCTCCCCTTAACAACTAGATTAAAACCATGTGGACATGCATATCTTGAGCTGCATGTCCTTTTTTTATTTAACCTGTTTTTCTTTAACCTTCATATTCGACTTCATTGGTAGGCAGACTGTACAAGGCCTTATATGTAACAAACATTGTACTTTTATTTGGTGTACTTGTTTTCTAGATTATGAAACAGCTTTGTGCTAGTATGCTAACCTTAATTGGCCTGCTGTTTCCCTGGTATTCATACACAGCACAAGTCATGTGGCTCTTATGTTCTGTCCAAACCCACACATTATGAAAATCAAATCCCTGATTAAGGCAAGAAAGAAACTTGCCTCCTGAAATAGTTCACGTTGACTAGTCGTAATTACAAATAAACAAGCTTACTAGCTAGCAAGATATTAGCTATTCGCGTTACTGCACGCTCCCCAGAAACCACATCACATCAGGACCATTATTGTGATAAATCAGTGTTGTCTTTTATTGGTTAATGCATAACAGTCCAATGACAAGGTAGAGCATTTTTGTCAGTTAACACGATAGCAAGGCCTTCATGAGCGTTAGAGAGGGGGAACCATTAAATATGCCGGACTGTCACCCCCCGGGACGTGAGTCTGACATGTCTTCTCTATGGCCTTGGCCAGAAGTAGGGACCAGAAAGCCAGTGCTCAGCTGAGCAAGGGTCAGTGATGTAAGATACAGTTTCTCATGCTTTAGCAACAGGGATAAAAAAAAAGACATGTTGCTCGGGACACAAATAGATGGAGCGTCACCTAGGTTACTTGGGGCTTTGGTAATCTGCCAGTCTTTGATGTGCAGTATGATTTAAATGGCACCACAGTGGTTGTACATTGACATTGGTAGGGTAGTAGTTAAAGCAGTTGTTCAAAATAAAGGATTCTTCCTACACTGTGGGAGGGTAGGCTACAGCATTGTACAATAATGGGGCAGCTGGGAGCCAAGTATTTAAGGAGTTGCCCCTGCGATCAGAAGATCATGGGTTCAAATCTTAGGACTGCTAGTGGCACCTCTGAGATACCCTTGAGGAGGGTACCGTCCTTCGTGGGTGTCCTGTTCCTGGCTGCCTGCTGCTTTACTTGGTGAAAAGGTTAAATGCAGAGAACAAATTTTGTGCTGTTGCTGTGTTCATGTATGACAAATGGACACTTCAACTTTTCAGTGCTTTGGGGATCCCTATCTTCCAGCATGTCTTTGAAAGCATACTGGTATACTTCCAACATCCCAATGTCCTGGAGTTAAAATCTTTGCTTTCACCACCAGCATTTTTATAGAAGCACTCTTCCCTTTGGAGAACATGTGAGTGTGGAAACTTTCTGGCCCATTTTGAGACAAGAGCTTGACTTGTGTGTCCTTCTAGGAATTATAACAAGGCCTTAGAAACATAAAGCAACTGCTACAGGACAGTCTTAAATATGACCTGGCCTCATTTCAGCCCATAAAAGAAGGGGGTTGATACCCATTAGTCTACTGCAAGTTATCTATAGCTATATGGTTTAATACTGTATTCTACAGAACCTGGTGTTGACATTGGCTCAGAGTTGGTCTCATTGGGATTTCATTGGGAGAAACACCACTGATGTTGCAATTAAGCACAGGACTAGCCTTCATCTACGTCCACAATAACATCAGAGCTACATATGAACGACCAAGAGAGTTGTTTCCCAAACTCCATCCACGCAGTTCACCCTCACAGGTTTATGATTTCCATACTTTTCAGCTGCATCCTGAAGGTTGAGGTCAGCCTCTGGGACTGGAGCTGGGAAGCCCACTTTCAGAAGATTAAGAATTTTAAAATCTCTCGGGATGTTGTCTTTTGAGTAAGCATTATTTCTTTGGTAAGCCTGTCATTGTAGGGTTTCCTGTCATTGACATAGGATGCTTGGCATTAGCAGTGGTAAATGGAACAGCCAGGATTTTTTTTTTAAAAAATGCCAACAATTAGCAATCCTAATTTGGGGGCTCTAATGAAAAACTTCCAGGGATCAATGCCTGGACCCCTGGCAGAACCACAGCGTTTTAAATGCAAAGAGGCATTTGGGGCATAGGATCTACAGATATAATCCGACACTGGCATGGTCTGGTAGGTGCACAAATGGTTAAAACTACTGCAGGAATCAGGACCAGAGAGGTCTGCTGCAACATGGCTCTCTAGGAGCTAAGCAGCAGGGCATTCCTGAACCAAGCTGTCCAGACCTGCAGAGAGGCACAGTGGAGGATGACAGCCGCTGAAAAACAGGTTGCCAACGTCGACCTCGACGGCCAAACCCTGGAGCAAGCCAGCAGCCATCTTAAAGTACCTAGCTAAGAAACATGCGCAAAGGGTACAGTGATTGCGCATAATGGACGTCGAAATGGAAGCCCCGTAGAAGTGGTGGGCGGGGTTCGCACGTTTCTGCCCTGCTCTGATTGGCGCAGGCGGCGATGTCACAGAGTGATCCCGGGCTCATGTACATTGTTTGGAGAATGTGCTGCAAGGAAGAATCAAACGACGAATTATTAACGATAATGTGCTCCTAACGCGTTCATCCAAACGCTGAGGGTCGGTGCGCGTCGTCAGCAACCGTCGTGGGACTGCAGGTTGCTGGGGACGTGCTGCGGGAGAGACCAAGGAAAGAACAACACCCTTCCTCTGGACGACGGTGAGTAGGTGACTGTGGCAAGGAAAGGGAGAGACCCTGTTGTGCTGCCTTTAAAGGCGCCAAAGCATCTAGGACCTAGATCTTCCGTAGAGGAAGTGCAGCTCTTAATTTCGCAAGGTTTTATGTAAGGTCACATCGGGTTTTTAGTGTTAAACACGATCCTTTGTTCCATTTTCTCACTGGTAGCTGTGGAGTTAGCTGATGGGCTAGCTAGCTAGTCAGTGGGTTATGTGGCTGCTAGTTGTCCTGGTTAGTGATGCTAATGTTGCTGTAGCTGTGTGTAACGCAAACAACGTTGGTGTCACGGCTGATTTTAAACATGAAACCCGCGAAACGAAAGAAAATGTGTACGTTAGCTGACCTCCTCGCCTCGGGAATTGATTTAAACCGTCTCAGGAGTGGGTTGTGTAGCCTTGTGGCTGCCATGGCAGTGAACTTTTCCTTCTTGTTAGCTTACTGGCTAACAGTATTAACAGCATTTGCACCCAGTTGCTGTTAGGTTGGTTCGGTTTAGACACTTGAGCGCTCATTTGGTCACTTGGTTTCGTGTTTGGGGGTTTATATGCTCATTAAAGGGGCGTCGTGGGTTAACTTCTTAGTAGTTTGCTGCAGCTGGTTTAACTTTAGCACCGTGACACCGAAGTGGATAATTTTGCTTCCGTACATTTGAAATTCATTTTATGTTCATTTTGGACGAAAATATCATTCTAACGAGTTGTTTAATGTTCATTATGTTTTAACAGAACCCCAGACCTGTTTGGAAGCGTGGAGATTGCTGTGGTGTTATTAATGGAAATGGAGACATCCACAACATGGTATGTTATTTGACTGGTCCTAGGTCGCAACTTCCCCTGACTTCAAATAGAGCTCTAAGGGATTATTGTCATTGTTCAAAATGAAAGGGCACTGATTTTAGGTAGTACCAGAAGTGATGCAGAAATCACTCTTTCTCACTCGTTTCCCAGGTACTGTATGACCCCGTTTACACGCTCACTTGATGCACCATGAGTATCAGGATTGAAACTGGATCAGGCTAAGCCACATAAAATGCATGTGTGAGTGCACCCAAGCCACGTTTAAAACGGCACTATAATGCATCCTTCTCTCCAAGACACAGTGACCAGCAGAAATCCCTCCCACTACTGCGATGGTGCATCTGCTGTACCATTGCTGCTCTTTTATCTCTCGATTTGATTTTAACTATAATGCCCCCCCGCCCCAGTGAGCTTAAATAAAGCACCAGTTTGGTTAAACTACTCTGCTTGTCGATTTTGCTACAATACACCATGTTTTAATGCACATGGTTCATGATGGCGATGAAACAGAAGCATAGTTATTCTAAACAGCCTATACTTGCAGACACGAATTGCACAAAATGGATCTTTTCTTTTGAATAGAACAGAAAACGTGTTGTATATGAACTGATTTGCACATCTTTTACCACTTAGTGGTTGGATTTCAGTCTGGCTGTCCAGAAACTCATTACCAAGTGTAAACCATGTGGCTGAAATCTGATCAAGATACAACAAATATACAAGTCACATGAAGTGACCAGTTGTAAGCGGGGTCATAGAACTTGGAGCAGGGAAATAATAACACTTTCCAGTCTTATATGTCATGTTCATTTATTTATTTCTGTAAGCTACATGTCTGTCAGTCTGGAAATACGCTTGTTGAATTTAAACTTTTCACTAAAATGCATCCCTCCTTTGATCGGATTTTAAATGCACACCACCACATTTTGGTTACATACTTTCTTCCCAATCACTCCTATGTGTCATAGATGGTCAAATATTGGAATAAATCTTTTAAAGCAGACAATGAGCTGCTTGTATCTGTGCAGGAGATGGCTTCTGCATTTTCTGCCTTTGTAAGCACAGCTACTGTCCAGTGGACACTTTGTACATGAGAGAACTCAGGTAATTGAATGTACCGATAGATAAGGTTTCATGTACACCGCTGAATGTGTTTAAGATGCGTCTGTGGCCACCTCCATATGTGGTCTTGGGGACCTGATTGTATTCACTGTTTTGTTTGCGATTGGCTTTTCATGTAATTATCGGCTGATCACGTGGAGAGATGAAAGGTGTGCACATTCTCTGAGAATGTAGTTCTCTACTCTTTGCTCTGTCCAGTAGTCGATGTGTGAAATTAGGGGGTGATGGTGAAGTTTATCGGAGCTGATGTCGGTGCACACGACGGGAGACCAACTGTTTACCCTTTTTATTGTCATTTAAGCAAAAACATAACGACTGATATTTCTGACTCCATACTTACCTAAAATGTTACTTTTAGCCCTTTTAAATCCAAAGTCCCTCAGATCGAGCTGTCCATGCCGCTAAAATCAGTACACCACCGTCACCTGCTTTGCAACTTACTGTTGTCAATAAGAAAAAAATGAGGTCGTTATTTGCGCATGCCCTCTTGCTCGCGGTATTTTGCTCAATAGGCCTATGCGCAAATAGATCCCCGAAATGTTGAAATGGTAGTACTATTTAAAATGGCGTGAGGGTTGCAACGGGAGAAGTTCGTTTTAGAAGGGGGATGATTTTGACTGTTTTGAATTTAAGCCATCCCTCCTCATCCCCCCTCAACTCGAGTACTGGTTGAAGCATAGTATATGGTGCTCTGTGATTGACCACTCAGGCCAGTGTCAGATGAATGAATGGAACACCATCCATCATACGGAACTGTACTAGCTCATTCATAAAGTACCCTGTGAACACACTGTTTTTACATTCTCTGCACATTTTGAAGAAGAATGATTGTGATGGAATAGAGGTTAATTGTCATATCTGAAGACTGATGTCTAATTGAATCTAGGCCACAGTGGGGGGAAAAAACACAAGCGGAATAATAAGCTGGTACAGTTTTAGCTTCACTACCCATATAGATGCAGTTTATAGTTTATGAATTATTTGCTGCTCTGTTGCCCATCTAAAGTCAAAACATCAAGACAAGCATTTTCAGCACTCAGTTACACGGCCATGGATCGCCTGTGACGCCCAGAGTGAATTCTGCGCTGGAGTTTTTAAACATTATGTACACTTACTGCATTTTTTCTTCTTCTAGTCCTAGTTACTGGCCACATGACACTGTTGGCTGAATACTTATGGTTGGTGAATTATTATACGTCCAGCAGTGACAGCAAAAGCACACACCATGTTGGTGCTAGGTAAAAAAAATCCTCTCCCAAATTATACCTGGGTTTTGGAGAAACGGATGGTCTACAGTCTGTATAAGTGCGTCTGTGTGGTGCAGATATGCTAAGAGGAGCTGAAATAACATTTACCGGAGTTGTAGGTGTTCTTAAAGAAGTGGCTAGCAGGGTGTGTGTGTGTGTATTGATACACACACAGAACAAGGCCCAGATGTCAGGTTTTTTTTGTGGAAATATAATTTTTCATGGAATTTAGTGATGAGACATAATTTACTAGTTTCGTGAGGAATATTAAGCTACATTTGCACATAATGTTTTTGGTACTGTCCAGAGAATATAAAGAAAGTGTGTCTTGGGGTGATGGAATACTGCTGTACTCTGAGGCAGGAGGTTTGAAAGTACCCAATCAGAGAACATTATTTATTTCTCCTTGCTGCTGATTGTGCCGCCCTGTGGATTTCTCCCGTGGAGTGTTTTGAAAGCCCCAAAGCTCCCCCTGGCTCTCTACGGAGGGAAAAAAAATCCAAAGCCGGCTGTCATGGCAAGATTGGGTCCTCCAGGTAGCCGGGGGAGGGGCTGCCCGCTGCAATGGCTGTTTAAAATTGTTGTCTGCCAATGATTTCCAGGAACCAGCAGATGCAAAACTGGTATTTAAGTATCCATACCAGCGCTAAATTAAATTTTAGTATCTGAGAATCTTTTTATTTTTTATTTATTTACTTATTTTTTTCTCAACAATAGTGGTCACTGAACAGTACCCTTAAAGAAAATGTAATGGTAAACCTGTGTTTGTAAAGTATTAAGCATACACTCAAAGTAAGCATTTGTAGGAAGTTTTTTAAAATCAGAAATTAGCTTCTTTTCCCCAATATACGCGCGTGCTCTTGGAATGTAATCCCCGTGCTTGTCGAGAGTTTACTATATATTAGGACTGGGCACATAATTTACTAAATGCCATCAATTATGCAATTGCATGTTTTTTTTTAATGTTTTTTTTAATTCGTTGCTTTTTTCTGTTTAAATGAAAGTTAAAGAATAGATACATTAAATTAATTTACAGTACAATAATAAAACTACTAGGTTTAAAAAAACGAAAATCAAGAGAAACACTCAAGATGAGTCAGGGGCGGACTGGCAATCTGCGCTTCTGGAAAAGAACGGCTGTCTGATGCACGGCAGCCGTCGGCCTGTCTTTCTTGGTCAAGACACAAACATTATAAACTATAAGTAGCTTTAAATAAGTCTCTGTGAATGCACCTCTACAAATTTTGCCACTGCACGCTTAACAAATGACTTTCCGTGTGTCTTTCTTAGATATATTGAAATGTTTATTCTAATTTTAATCTTGTACGTGCAGGTTGCAGTTGTTGATTGCATAATTGCTGTTTTTAGTCACGTTAAATAAAATTTAATTTTGCAATTTTTGCTTTTTTTGGCCAAAAAATTTTGGTGGCCGAATATTCGGTGCATCCCTGATATAAATTAATATGCATGTGTATACAGTAACCCGTCTTTTATGCGGATCCGCAGTTGTGGGTTTTTTTTTCTGAGAACCTGCTGCAGTTCAAATAGTTCTGTAAATCTCAACTTAAACATTAATGAAATCAAATGTAAAACCAAAGCTATTTGCCACTGCGGGGTATACGTGTTTGATCTAGCTTGTTATTGAAAAACAGCTTACCCTCACCGTGTGTCCGAAACGGCGCACTTGCGCACTTTTAGTGCGCGATTTTAGGGCGTAGTGCGCTGCCACTGAAAACCGAGCTAAAGCTCAGTCACTGAAAGAACCCGGTAGCTGCACCTAAATCGGGCAGAAAACGCAGAGCAGAACGATGCACACTCTGCACTAAACGTGCGCCATTTTGACCACGTAGCGGAGGGGGCGGAACTTTCAACTTGTTTTCGAGTTGGATAACGGCGGCAAACGGTGAAATCCGAGCCCAAGCGGAGGCGGCTGGTGGGTATAAATGTGAGGAACGTTGATAAAGTTATTGTACTGATGGACACTGCGGTAAAACCCGCAGATATTCTGGCGGCTGAAGAATCGCGAGCAAATGTTAGTCCGTCATTTCCGCTAAGTGCAAAATGTTAGTGTTCCGTTTAGGACAGCAGTGTGCACTACAGAAGGCAGTGCGCTCTACGCACTAAATCTCCGTGCACTGACGGAAGTGCGCGATTTCGGACACACCCTCAGAGCATGTGGGTGGAACCATTATAGCAGCTGCAAAGTCGGACCAACTCCATATGAAAGTGTATCTGAATGCAGTTACGGTCACATTTGGTGTAATGGTCAGCTGTCTTTGACCAGTAACTGACATGTAAATGTATCATGTAACTGAGTGACAGAAATGACTGGTTGGATCAGGAGGATGGCAAGCGTAAGGCCAAAGTTGAGTGGTCAAGTCAAGACCATAATTCAGTTGCTCTTAAATTGCTGAAATCCTGAAGACACCCATGATCTGCGCATTTTAATGTATGCAAAATACCCACCGATCCAAATAATAAAGATGTCTGTCTTGTGCTTGGCTAAAAAGCATCCAATTCCGATCGATCAGTGCATCCCTACCGTCAACCTCTTTTTGCAACATTGTGACATTTTTTTCCAGCTCATACGCATGGCTCATTCTTGTATTCAGTGAGATCCGAATGGCAGGAGAACATGTCTTCATTTTCCCCTCCCCTAGGAGTCTGCTTGAACAGGAAATCAAATTTAAATTCCATGTGCCCTGCTGTCCAGCTTGGCTTTAGTCTTTGCATTTCTTCAGCTTGCCTGAAATATAAATATTATGACTGAAAATTCAATTGTTGGTGTAAACTAGACTTGCCATAACAAATGTACACAAATATACCTCATTTACATTTACAGCATTTAGCAGACGCTTTTATGCTTCAAGTCCTTAACTACAGGGGGGCAGGCTCTCCCTGGTGCAAATTGGGGTTAAGGGTCTTGCTCAGGGACACAGTGGTGGTGTGCTGAAGGTAGGAATCAAACCCAAGACCTCTTGGTCCAGAGGCAAGTATCCTACCGAACTACAACCTACTACTTGATGCACAATGTTATAAATCCCATGGGGAAATGAAGATCACAGCTTACAAGCTGAAACATCATGATAATTGTGGTAATACAATAAAAAAAAAGGCTGCTTACAAGAATAGCTTTAAGAGGACCAAAAGTTACGAATTTTACCTGAATGTAAGTTTGGGAAGTTTTGAAAAAACTAGATTCCATAATCTGGACATTTGCCAGGGTTGTGCTAACATATTGCTAGAAGCAATCCAACTTTTGGGGGCGCGCTGGTAAAATAGATTAATTAAACTTTTTATTTAGTAGCTAATGTACCATTTTGTATCCAAGGATTCCACTGTGCAGTTTAAAACATAGTCCAGTGTGGTGGAAATAGCCAGACTTGACTTAAGTAGAAATACCAACTGTATGTTGGCTGGATTATAGAGAGAAATTCTGCATTACAGCACTTACTTTTGTTCTGTTTAAGCAAACCTTGGCATTCTAGAATGAGGCATGGTAGTCATTATGTAGCTTTCTCTAGCTCAACATTGTGTCTCTCTGCCTAATCATTGGGAATCAAGATCCTTAGATTAACTAGCATTGATAAATGTATTCCAACATAAATTGTTGGCTGCCACCCTTTAACGTATGCATCCATTGTGCTGACGAACATGGGACATATAAGTAAAATGTGCAATATAGTAGAGAAATGTGCTGACAGTATAAACAAGTGTAAATAGCAACTGAAGTATCCATTCTTAAAGCTTTGTGTGTGACTTTGTCTATTGGATAAAGCGACTATGCATGAGTATAAGTTCAGCATAAACAGTGTGTAGGGGATGAGGAAGTGAGGAGGGTACCGTGGGGCAGCATGTTGTTGAGAAGCCAGACAGCCTAGGGGTAGATTATGTCTGGCAGATCTGGTTCTGATGCTGCAGTATCTCCTCTTTGACAGCAGGAGTCAATGGGGAACAGTCTCCCTGGAGCATCTTGGGGTTAAGGGTCTTGCTCAGGAACCTAGTGGTGGTATGCTCAAGGTAGGAATCGAACCCATGACCTCTTGGGCCATAGGCAAGCATCTTACCCACTAGGTCACCACCACCATCCCAACAACATTTAGTCGCATCAGGACCAGAGACATAGGTTGGCATTGATGAGAACGGTATCATTAATGGCTGTACAATTTCAGTCGTCATTTTGCCTGCATGAATAGTCAGCTTGCCATTCAAGCCTACCTGGATGTCACCACATCCTCTGTGCCAGGGAGCTGGTGAATACTTCAAGGGCTGGGGAAGGGCATCAAATGGATGAGGATGAGATGCAAACCTGCCAAGTCCAAGTAACTTTTTTTCTGAAGAAAGGCAGAGTTTCTGACAAATTCCTGATTTCTCTTGATTACACCACAGTTCCATCCATCAATGAGAAGTGCTGGATTTACTGACATGGCATCCTGCTATGAAGCTGCTGATCTAGAGAGAAGTGTGAGCTGCAGTGAACAGAGTAAGAACAGACAGAATGGCAGGCATGAGGTAGCAGGGGACTTTGGATGAGCTGGGGAGAGTGTGATGGAATGAAATCTCACTTGGACTGGCATCTGCTGAGCAGAGCCCAAGCACAAAAATCCTAAACCAAGCCCTATTTATGAGCCACACTTTACACACTTTATGTGTAAGTATACACGTATGCAAAGAGTGACTTCAGCTATAATAAACGGCAGGCCTTACTACCACCCCGGGAAGCAGATAACATTCATCAACGCATGAGAACAGCCCAAACCACAACGAAGACCTTTAGTGGGGCTACACTGCACAAGACCGATAGATAACAGATCTAGGCAAGCAGCTAAAGTTTCCGGCACACATTTCAGTAACATTGGGATGAAACATCATTTTGGCAGGAGCCTCAAAAAACTATCCCTGAGAGAATTGACAGTGCCTGGTGAAGAATGCATAGAGGAGGCGTTTGAGGGGAAGCTTGCTAAGTACCAGGGACTTCTGGAAGATTCTCGGAAACAGGGTTGGCAAGAACACTGCTGCCCAGTGGAAGGAGGCTTCATAGGCCTCTCCCTGGGCCAAATCTACATCCTAATAAAATGTTATTTCTTACAGTGAGGAACATAAGTATTTGAACACCCTTGCAAGTTCGTGAATTTCAGATGAGACTTAGAAAGCATGGAGGGATCTGAAATTCGCATTGTAGGTGCATTCCCACCATGAGAGACAGAATGTAAAAAAAAAAATCAAGAAATCACATTGTATGATTTGTAAAGAATTTTTAGAACACCTGGGAAAATGTAATATTTGGTACAGAAGCCTTTGTTTGCAATTAGAGGTCAAACTTTTCCTGTAGTTCTTGACCAGGTTGGCACAGCAGCAGAGATTTTGGCGACTCCTCCACCCAGATCCTCTAGATCTGTCCGGTTCAGGGGCTGGCGCTGAGCAACAGAGTTCCAGCTCCTTCCATAGATTTTCAATTGGGTTTAGGCCTGGAGACTGGCTAGGCCACTCCAGAAGCTTGATATGCTTTTTACGGAGCCACTCCTTGGTTCTCCTGACTATGTGCTTCAGGTCATTGTCATATTGGAAGACTCACCACAACCCTCTTCAGTGCTCTGACTGAGGGAAGGAGGCTGTTGCTCAAAATCGCACAATCCATGGCCCCATTCATCCTCTCCTTAATACAGTGCAGTCATCCTTCCCCTTCACAGAAAAGCCCCCAAAGCATGGTGTGTCCACCCCCAGGCTTCACAGCAGGGATGGTGTTCTTTGGATGCAACTACAAACACAGCGAGTGAAGTTTAGACCAAACAGTTCTATTTTGGTCTCATCTGACCACATGACTTTCTCCCAGGCCTCCTCTGGATCATCCAGACGGTCAGTAGCCAACTTCAGACGGGCCTGAACATGTGAGGACTTGAGCAGGGAACCTTCTGTGCAGTGCGTGATTTGAAGCCATGACAACATAGTGTTCTACCGACAGTGACCTTTGAACCTGTGGTCAGTGATACCCATGAGGTGAGATCTTGCATGGAGCCCCAGTCCAAGGGAGACTGACAGTCGTCTTTAGACTCTTCCATTTTCAGCCTTTCCAGCCTTGTGGAGGTCCACGATTTTGTCTCTGGTGTCTTTCGACAGCTCTTTTGTCTTGCCCATGGTTAGTAGTTGGAGTCTGAAATGGGGGACTTGACAACCCCAAGAAATGCGCTGGTGGAAAGTGCATTTCCAACTTGCAGATGGGCTAGCAACCATTTTAACACTGCCCAGACATGCTGGGCACGTTCTTCTTTGGTCCTTGAGCATTTCAGGATATCATCCAAACACACAAAGTACCAGGACCCAGCCCGTAATGGAGGACATCATTAATAAATTGTTGAAATGCTGCCTGGACTGTTGCACAAGCCAAAAGGCATAACCAAGGTTTTGCAATGGCCGGTGGGAGTTATAAAAGCCGTCTTCCACTCATCGCCCTCCCTGATGTGAACGAGTTTGTGGGCGCTTCTTAAATCCAACTTCATGAAGAGGGAAGCACCAGACAGGGCGTCCAGGGTGGTGTTGGTAAATAGGAACAGATGACGTTTTTTTATAGGGATCTTATTCAGTACCCAATAGTCAACGCAAGGGCAAAATCCTCCTGATTCAGCACAAAGAAGAACCCCTCAGATGCTGGTGATGAAGAAGGACGAATAGTGCTATTGTGGAGACCTTCAGCCACATTCTTCGCTTCGGCCCTTTGTTGGGGGGTGCTCTACTGGGTTGGAGCTTGATAGAACGTTTGTAGGGCCTATGAGGAGGTAGTTGAATGGCCCTGCTCTTACGCCGAGAGACAGAACTCCTGACAGGTCGAACCCCACTGAAGAATATTCCAGGAAACGAAGGGATCGTGACTCAGCAACCAGGGGTGTCCTAGGATGATGGGAGGTGACAAGAGGTGAGTGATGAAGAAGGGGATCTTCTCCTGGCGCTGATTCACTAATAAGTGCAAAGGAGGTGTCTGGTGAGTGATAGGGTGGGATTTTAGGGGTCAACCGTCCACAGCAGTGATACTAATCAGCTGGAATAACACCTCAGCCCCCACAACCCACAACCAGCTGAACAGCATGAAAATGGTTGATTGCCAGCCGCCCCTGAATCAACTAATGCGGTGACAGCAACCCGATTGTGGCTTAACTAGATATGGGCCTGAATAGTGAATTGCGAAACAGCCGGGGTCACGGAAGTGGAAAAAACTGGACCAGGTGAGTTCCTCCCCCTATGGTCTGACCGTTTCCTGGACGGAGAGGACGGTGGTGATCGGGGGGGGGGGGGGGGGGTGCAACAGATGGTTCTTGAAACTGCCCATTTTTGTCCACATATGTGAATGCACCACAGCACATGGCATGAACACCGTAAACTTCTTCCTCAGCATTTAACACACTTACCAAGTGAAGCAGCAGGGTGTTCACAGTGAGTCCAAGCTCAGGTCTTGTTTACTGGTCTTAGCTGTGTAGATTGGGTGATTTCCATCCTAAGGTCAAACCAGATTAGCTTACACGCCTAAGGCTCTCAGCCTGTGGTTAGTGAAATGCAGCCGTGTGGTTCTATGCTGTAGCTAGGCAGCTACGTCCGGCACACACAAGTGTGGCTTTATCAGATACAGCAGGCGTAGCATAGCTGAGATAGGACTTCAAATGAGGCACCTTGAAATATCTGATCATTCAATAACAATGCAGCTTTGTGCTGTTCTTTTCATGCTACTGGGGATGCAGCTTATTTATGACCAGCTTTGACATGCAAGTGCATGACCTAAATCAATGGTAACCAACACTTTTCCTGGAGATCTACTTTCCAACCATGCTTAGCTCACACACACATGCTGCCCCTTCCCCCCTTTACTCGCACTAGACTTCTCAGGAAGTCCTCCAGAGTCGGAGTTGTTGACCACGGACTTAAATGGACTGCCATACTGCCATATTTCTTCATGGTTTCTGTCATTTCTATTCATATGTTAGTCTTGCTTTCTTATACTAAAGTGCACACACACACACACACACACACACACACACAGACACACACACACACTCACAAACATACCACTGATTCTTGGAAATTTGGATAAAAAATGTTTTAATTTTGAAAATAAAAAGTGACTTAAATGACAAAATAAAATAGGGTTTTTTTCAGTTGTATATATCTCAATATGTATTTATGATGTTTTAATTCTTTTCTGGCATCCTTAGTACATAAATATGCTGTTAAATGTTCAATATTCACTTTTGTTCATTTTTTATACTGTTGCACGTGTACTTCTTTTAAAGATCTAACATTATACAATGTTTACTTTAAGCCTAAAATGAACAAAAATAACAAACATCTTGACTTTAATATCTCAACAGCACTAAAGAAACATTGTGAGCATATTCATTTAAAACAAAACTCCCTCTGAAGGTGGTGACACTAATCTGACGGTGGTGACACTAATCTGACGGTGGTGACAGTGGCCTCATTACAACAAACAATTCCAGTCAATTGCTTCTTACTGAACAACTTTAATGAACTATTTGTTCCAAAAATAACATCCTGATAACATTTTCCAAGGAATACATGTCTACGGTACAATTAAGCAAATTTATCGTCAAATATCAAATCTTCATAGTAAAAAATAAGTCATTTCCAGTAGGAATAATGTACAATGCATGACATCATCTAGTGCCTCATAAAATAATAATGCATTACATTCTTCTGTAGACTGTGTATTGGGCGTGAACAGATAACAAATAACAATTGTGAGAATTGTGGCAGACATTCAATAAGAAACATAAGTTAGATTAGTAATAGGCTATCATCACTAAAAGAGCACAGGTCAACAGGTCAGAATCCTCAGAGATAAGTTTATGTGGGTTCTGTAGTGTTTTTCATGCTGATTACAGTGTTTGTGATGAAGCCAGTTCTATACTGCATGATAGTGTGGCCTGTCTGACTTCTGTTGGTACGTCTGCCCAGTCTGTGGGTAGGTGTGAAGATTGGACTAGGACTGGTGTAAACGGTGCAGGCTGCTGTACCTGAATACAGTAAACCCCCAGTTTTACGCGGATCGGGACTCGCGGAGCAAGTCACACATGTTTGTTTTTTTTTTTAGAACGAAACTGATCGTTTTACGCAGAAATCTTCAAAACAACGCGGAACCTGAAAATATTCTCCGCTTTTTTTTTTTTTGCTTTTTCTGTGGCAATATGTTTTTTTTTTTTAATACTCATTTTAGTTCTTCTGGCTCCCCATGCATGGCAGTCGGGACTTTAAACCTCTCTCACTCTCTCTCTCTCTCTGTCTTACTCTCTCTCGCTTTCTCTC
>JBBPDB010000007.1:2890801-2912812 GCA_037974465.1 Brachypetersius altus
ACTCTACACCGTCCCTGTTGGCAACACTCGTGTATAATGCGCCACACATCCTGCAACCTGCTGATCCAGCCAGAGTCAGGCAGAGAGAACCAGTTATTCACGAGTGAGATCATCGGTGAAGTGTGTTCAATAACTAATTTTAGGGAAATCTGTTAATGTTTTGTTGCGTGTTTTTTTTTTAAATTTATTTATTTATATAATATATATATATATATATATATATCGGTATCGGCCTTCAAAATCCTTTATCGGTCGGGCTCTAACACACACAATGCACCCGACTGAGAATCAGAGAGTGAAGTGGCAAGACCAAGACCATTCTGTGAAAACAGACAGTACCCTCATTTTGCATAGCTGTTGAATTCATAGCGTGATGACTATGGCTTCAGAAATGTCTGCAATCTGCTCCTTGATAGACCTCATCACCCCAGTGTATAGCAGAGGCTGCTGTAGTAAACAAAGCTAGCAGGTGGGATTAGCTTGGAGAAGGGGGTCTTTACATGCACATGGCCAGCTCCCAGAATGTCAGTCGGGTCCCAGTAATGTTTACAATCTTTGAGACCATACACATGCTGTGCTGGATCATGGGGCCATCTCGGATGCAGACAGTTGACAAGCTTACGCGGTGGAAAAAATAAGAGGGGGACGTCACATGTCGGCATTAGGGGGAGTAGCTGTGGCTCTGACTGAGACAAGGGCTTGCTATTTTTAGGGAGACTGGAATGTACACAGAGGCCTCGAGGAAGAACATCGTGACAACAAACACCCCAGCACCAACCCCTATAAACATCCACCTTCTACTCTTTCAGATGGCTTCAAAGATACAAACAGAAGGCAGAAAACTCGTAAGAGAGAACAAGTGAGGGAGTCAGAGAGAGACAGAGAGAGAGAGAGAGAGCATTAGAGAGAGAGAGAGAGAGAGAGAGAGAGAGAGAGAGCATTAGAGAAAGAAAGAGAATGATCCACAGCTGAGTGTCTACTTAAGCTTTGCTGATACCTGAAGAAGACACAAAAAACAGAATGTGCTACAAGTCAGCTGAGACCAGGTAAGGCAAGTTGAAGCTTGGAATTGGGTTCTCTAATGGAATGGTTGAACACAGCCGTGGGATATAGTTACCTGCATGGCCACTGGAACTTCTTTGATCATGTTGTATGCCCTGTGATGTCTGCGAGTCTGTGATGACAGTTATGGGGGCCATATCAATGGATCTTTGGATCGGGATGTTAAAGTTATAGAACAAAATTTGAGAGGTTGATGCATTTCCTTAATGTCAAGTATAACCACTCATTCAGATGGACAAAGTGAGATCATTTGGACACATGGACTACTAAACTACTAAAAACTACTCATTAGTGGTAAACGTCTGTCAAAACATTGCAAATAAACAAGGAAACAAACACATTTCTATTATCATGCTAATAGAGATGAGATTCCAGGATGATGTTAGTGCTTAGCTAATTGCACAAACAGGGACACTTTTGTCTCTTCTAGATTAAAAAACAGAGACTGAACTTGTTCTCTCTTCTCACTGACAGCACAGACGCACCTTTAACGGAGGTCCTGCACTATAAAGACAAAGAGCTGGTGGGAACCCTGCCCTTGCAGCTAAATAACTTAAGGAAAGAGCGAATCCTCACAGATGTTTTACTGTGTTCGGATGGCAAAGAGATCCCCTGCCATAAGAACGTTCTGGTGTCCAGCAGCTCTTACTTCTATGTCATGTTCTGTAGCAACTTTCGGGAGAGCCGACAGGCCCGAGTGGACATGCACGGGGTTCCCTATGGTGTCTTGAACAGCATTGTTGACTACGCCTACACTGGAAACATCAGCATCACTATGGAGCTGGTTCTCCCTTTGATGCAAGCGGCTTCAATGCTACAGTATGGAAGGCTTTTTGAGGCCTGTTCGACCTTTCTTCAGGCCCAGCTCAGCCCAGACAACTGTCTGAGCATGATTCACCTCTCACAGATCCTGCACTGTTCCAGCTTGCAGGAGAAAGCCAGAGAGGTGGCCGTGAGAAACTTCTCGGACATTGTGTCGTCAGAGGATTTTTGCGAGCTCTCCCTGTGCGAGTTGGTGGGCTACCTGGAGGACGATCAGTTGTGTGCTGAGGAAGAGCAGGTGTTCGAGATCCTTCTTGCCTGGATTCATCACGACATATTTGCCCGCTGTGGTGCCATCCACGATCTCTTCCGACGCGTGAGGCTGCGACACATCCATCCATTCTACCTCTTTCAGTTTGTTGCCAGTGATCCACTGGTGCAGTCTTCCGCCCTGTGCACAGGGATAATTGAATCAGTTCAACGCCTTCTCTTTTCTGTTGGCTCCTATTGTCCGGGGGATCTGCAGCCACTCTGGGAAACTCCACGGCGCCACACCTGTAAAGAAGCTTTAGTGGTTGTGGGTGGTCGGAAGAACAACGAGCGCACGTCTCGGGAGGCGCTGCTTTTCAACGAGCAGACACAATGCTGGCAGCAGCTAGCTAAGCTTCCTGTACGACTCTACCGGGCCTCATACGTCTGCATGCACAGCATCCTCTACGCTCTGGGGGGCCTAGTTATGAAAGCAGGACGAGATAGTGGACCCAGTGCCACAGTATACACACTCTCCCTCAAAACAAACCAGTGGAGAATAGCCAAGAGCATGCTGGCTCCCCGATTTGCCCATCAGAGTATCTCCTACCTGCATTTCATCTTTGTTCTAGGAGGAATTGCAGGTGATGGACAAATCTCCAATGGGGTGGAGAGATACAACACCATGTTCAACCAATGGGAGCTCATGGCACCAATGCCCACTGCAGTCCAGCACCCTGCCGTAGCAGCACACGACCAGAGAATCTATGTGTTTGGTGGAGAAGATGCCATGCAGAACCCAGTACGGATGATACAGGTAATGATGACCACAGCTTCCGCACGTTGATTCCATAAGACAGATTTTAAATCCAAACAGATTTCGGTACACGTTTGATCTCCCCATAGGTATACCACATTGGAAGGAACCTCTGGTGCCAAATGGAGAATAGGATGGTGAAGAATGTGTTCGCCCCTGCTTCAGTTATTGATGGCAAAATCTACATCATTGGAGGTCAGTGTAATTGAGTTAGCAGAAGAGAATGTTACATCAATGATGAAATGACCTGCTTATGCTTTATCAAACTCCGACATTCACAGGTTACACAAGAAGAATGGTGGCCTATGACATCAGGGAAAACAAATTCATTAAATGCCAAAATATGAAAGAGAGGAGGATGCATCACTCGGCCACTGTGATACACAATAAGCTCTATGTGACTGGAGGGCGCTGCATCGATGGCCATGACGTTGTAGAGGACTCGGACAGCTTTGACTGCTACGACCCAGAGATAAATTTGTGGACCTCGAAGGGGAGTCTTCCGTTCAAATTGTTCGACCATGGCATGGTTCCTATGGTGTGTGTCTCTGACAAGTCTTTTTCCACATGAAGGTGATCACGTTGCATTAGCTTGAAGTTGAACTGCAGATTAGCACACTAGCGCAGTGTCTGCAGATGAAACATGTTTAAATGGCTGCAGGACAAAAGTACGTTGTCACGACCCATCTGACAGGTTTCTATAAGGATTTTTTTGACTATAGAAGACAGTAGGAGTTGATAAGTAATGCATTCAACTGTGCTAGATAGATGTGGAACTCAATCTTGTGTTACATGTTCTGGGATACACAGGCTGAGAAGCAGCACCTCCTGTGTATTTGACAGCACAGCAACATTTGTTTGAACGGTGGAATTGTACAGGATTTTTTGTAATTCTTGCAAATTAGGCCCTGATTACACCTAGATATTGTCTTTATACACGTATAAAAGGCAAAGAGCACATGGATCAGGCATGATGTGGTCAGATCATGATATTCAGTGTAAAAAGGGTCTTAAAACGCTGTTCAAATTTGGTTCCTTTAATTCTGTTACATTATTTATACCTTCATCCAAACACATTCCCTTTGTCCAAGCACAATTTGTTGACTGTATATCAATTGCTTTTCAGATAAGGCTGAATAAAAGGACTATTACTGGTTACCACTTGAATTGTCCAAATTCATATAATGTTTTATCTTTCATTTGATTGTATGCTGTAAATTTGAATGTACACACTTTTGTTTTACATGTGTTTGTTTATGTGAAATACCAGGTTTGAAATAAAATGGGTTTTTTTTTGTGATTTTGTGATTTATTTTGGGACAAGAGTTACCACATTTTCCACAGCTCAACCATACTGAGGAAGGTGTGATGACCTGCTAAGCTGGGAGGAATCACAGCCTTGCATATCTTGGCTGGGTTGCTCCAGTCTCATAGTGCAGTGGAGCATCAACATGTCCAGACATGAAGCAATAAATCACTGGGGTCATGAACCAGCGCAAGCTTCTTCTATTGTAGCATATGGAGCAGGATGAAGTTCATTTGTAAACAGACCTATCATTTCTTACACTTGTTTATGAACGTTTTTTTTCACATTTTTGGAATTTCTATGCCTTTTTTTTGTGGACACCCTGTTATCTATAGTGTGTTTACAGGAGGGTTTCTAATGGTTGAAGGACTTATCATTTCTTGCACCTATTAAAAGTACGTACCTGTCAATTCTAGATTCTTTGTATGTAATAAAACCATTGTGATCGTTTTCTTCTTTACTGCAGTTTTGTTGAAAACCATCACCTTGGTATCATGGTAGCCCTTATACATCAGAGCAAAGTACACTGTAAATCTAAACATGATTGGTTTCCAATATTGTACTTTGCTCTATCATTTAAGGGCTACCTTCTACGCTAGGACGTATACTGGAAGCAAAAATGTTACTTTGGACCCCCTGGAAGATACATGACTGAATAAGAGTATTAGCAGTCTTACATGGTTCAGACAGCTGTTAGAAATGAGTAACAGTAGAATCAGCTCTGTGCCAGGGTTCTTTATTGAAAGATCCACTGTAAAACTGCAACATCAAATATATGGAAATGTCTATTGCAAGCTTCAAATGCACCAAACAGCTTTCAGAAATGCAGTAAAGCAAATCGTGCTCACCAGTGCAAATACAATGTTAGAAATCTTGTGTTAAAATACATGTGCATTATTGTTAAGTAACATTTTTACCTATTTTTTAAAGAAAATTCCTGAAAAATGAATGGTCCTTGCCAGTAACTGGCTCTGATTATGAAATAAAGTGGAATTTATCTTTAAGACACAGTGGGTCCATGTGTTAGTGCCCATTACAAATCTGAACACACTGTGCTAAAGATTGTTCTAGCAATCTGGATGATGCTGGAGAGTCCAGGGCCTGGGTACTATAGGTGATCCCAGGCTATTTTTGGAAACAAACAAGGGAGAACATTATACCCCCAGAATCATGTGGCTGAGCACGCTGCAGATGTGTCAGCCCAGGATGTAAACTGAAACATTTTGGTCGGCCAGCCTGGGGGAATGCTGAAATTGGGCTGGAGGAACAGCAACAGGTGTGTGTGTGTGTGTGTGTGTGTGTGTCTGTGTGGGTACTCACAGATGCAAGATCCTTCTGCTACACTGTGACAGTGACAATGAACACACTTCAAGAAACTAAAGGAGCTAGTTATGCTGCTTAACCAGTCGAGGTTATGTTACTAGCATGACTAGCTTGATCAAGTCATCGGTTGTGTTCTCGTTTCCCACCAGTAATGACAATAAAACTCATCAAGGAAAGAAAAACAAACAAGCTCAGACTGGTTAGGCTGGTTTGAGTGATGCAATAGACGAGCCTGTTTTGTTTCCTAAAGACCCTCCCAGCGTGGGGGTGCTTCCGAAGAGTGAGAAGAACTTTTCTTGGTCTTTTCTTGTTCAGTGGAAAGTAAGCAAAGTAAGTTAAGTTGGAAAGTTACCAGGAAATGATGTGCTCATAAAAGAACACTAGTTTCAGGAATCTGCTGCGTGGATGTCTAGGAAATCCCCCAGATCTCTGGAAGCCAAACAGCATGCATGGGAAAAGATATTTTAGGACAACAAATGTCGCGTTACTGAATGTATCTGGCTCGAGACTAAAGCTAGTGCTCTCATGATGGACCCAGCCAGCAGTCTGGAACAAACAGCAAACCGCTTGGGCCTCTGAACACCAGTGTCCACAACAAGTACGACTCTTTCAAAATATTTAGATTGGGTTCACGTAGCAGTGACTTGATTTACACAGAAGACATACCTGTCTCAAGTCAGCGCTCAAGTTTGCTCATGTTCCCAGTGCTGGTTTGATTTAGCCCTGCAAAATGTAACATGGAGAAGAAACTACAAGTTTTTAATGCATTTTTCCTTTTTATACATGTATATTACCTTACATACAAGAAAAGGCCTTACAAACAAAGAAGGCACATAAAAATTAGCATAAGAAAAAACCAAAATCCTTGAAAATATTAAATTAAATAAAATGCTGAATCAATAGGGACAGATGTAATGGGTAACAGCTAACATCAAGTTGGCACTAGTTATTTTTTTTTATCATGAACATGTTTAATAAGGTGGGATCTATTCAAACAAGCCTGTATTGCATATTACATACATTGAGAACCAAGCATTTATGGAGGACTGGGGGACATTTATGGGGTGGGACGCATTTCTTGGTATTACAGATGAGCCAGAGTTCTATTGAACAGTCAGTTCCCAGATGAAATGTGACCCCAGCATTGAGTAAGATGTTTAAAGGTGACGGGGTGGTGCAGCTGCCTCGTACAACATGATAACACTCAGACTTTACTCACAACCTCACATGTCAGATCATGTGGATCCATGTATTTCACGTGCAGCGCACACACTGACCTGTGACTTTTGCTGCTGAAGCCACAGTTTGCCCCAAAACTGAAGCTGGGTTTGCAGGAACAGCAGCTGCACTGTGAGCGCATGCGGAGGTGAATCAGATAACAAGGCATCTGTCGGATCTAGTGTTCTGTAGAGCAATGTGTTGATTGTGTCTGTCAGCCTCATCATTTTGAAAGAATTTACCATTTTGTATCATTTCCATGCGTCCATGCACTACAATAAAAATGCAGATACACCATACAACCATAAGCGGTGCCTTGTGGTGTCAACCAATCCTGAGTGACAGGTTAGCCACGGAGCTATAAGCTAATTAATAAAACCAAGCTGGAGTTACTGTCACGCTTGTCTTGGTCCAGCAATTCTCTGTGTGTGTGTGTGTGTGTGTGTGTGTGTATGTGTGTGTGTGTGTGTGTGTATCTACAGTGCTCTTATGTTTATATTATATTCTTATATTTACTTATATATATTTGCTTATATATCCACACTGTATATACAGTAACCCCTCGGTGTTACGCAGATCAGCATTCGGATTCAGTCTAACGCCGATTTTTTCTGAGAACCCAACTGTATTAACGCCACCAGTCCAGTGGTGGTGGTAATACACTAAAAGTTATGAAAAGAAGAAGAAACTGCTGCAGCATGTAGCATGAATGCTCTGTGTCTTGTCCTGGTATTTTAGTGTTTTAACCCCACACACACACACACATACACACACACATTTTCAACAGTTATCTCAGTTTATTTAGTATTAGTGAGCTGTGCTCTGTCTAAACATGTGGGTGGAGAGAGTTATTTCAACCTTTCTTTTGTGGACGAGGCTTCGCACACTGCTAATGCTAACCAATGTTAGCATTAGCTTATTTATTTACCTTTAGATTATTTAGTTACCTTTACTTTTTCTTTAAGGGTAATGCATGAAACTGAGTTTTGAATGAAATTAAAGTGTTCTGGGAGCAGATTTATTTAGGGTTTACACTATAAAAATAGGCATTAGGCATTTTTTCACTATATGTGGGTGCTCTTGGAACGGAACTCCTGCGAGAAAGCGGGGATTACTGTATGTATACATACATTGAGTACATACATATCAATATGAGCCTACATTTAGTTTACATATAGTTTACATATACATATATATATTTATATATTTATTTTACAACACAGATGTCCATATTTATATTTCTAGATTGTATGGTGTATGTTTTCTACTGTACTGTTAATATAGTATTTTATTCTATTTTATTGTTTTTTAAATTTTTGCTGTTCTTAACTTACTGTACTGTTCAATTTCTGCTTTGAAAAAGCAAATTTACGCCTTGTGGGGGTAGTTGTGGAACTATCTTATCTTAACAGAGCTGTGTAACCTGCGTTAGATCTCAATTCACCTTAATTAACTGATGGAAACTGAATGACAAGGCAAATGTGAACCGATTGTTTTATCATTATAACATAGAGTATGATGCAGGAAAAAGTTGCAGGGAAAATTATGAACACATTAGAAACTTGTATTTAAAACTCACACATTTCTTCTGTTAATTTACTGTTCAAATAAATGGCTCTTTGTTGTCTACAGTCGTTAGTTAGTGATTTGACCCTGTTTAACAGTAACAGTGAAGATGATCAAACACCTTCATGCCTAGATCAGTCTTATCCACTTAAAAAGAGAGGCTTGATCAATTCACAATAGAACCTTGGCCTCCTGAACACATCATTCCGTGATAAGCGAAATATCACAGACAGGCTGCATTTTTTCCCCTAATAACTTGACCCACTTCCACTGCAGTCAGGGCAACACAAATTTGGTCATTATATAATCAGCAAAGCTAAAACTCCCCCTTGTTTCTCCTCCTTTAAAGTCCATCAGGGAGAATCCAAGGCTGAGTCATGTTAATATTTTAATCTGTAATTAGGGGTTTTTCTTGGTCCACTGCATTTAATCCATTCACCCAAATAAAGCAGCAGGCAGCCAGGAACACAGTGACCGGAACACTGTGTAGGGACAGTATCTTGCTTAACGGTGCCACTAGCGGCCCTGGCGTTCAAACCCACAACCTTCTAACTGCAGGGACAACTCATTAACACTAGTCCACCAGCTCTCTCTCTCTGTGTTCCTGTAGGGAAGGGGTGTCAGTAGTTTATGCAAGTATTTATGCAATTCATGCTGGGTATTGTACACCGATGAACAAACTAAACTGAATTCCTTTAAATCCACAAGACTAATGGAGGCAGTACTGCACAGCGTGAGGAATAACATACGGGTGGGCCTGGATCCCCCTTCGGGATTCTTTTGTGAAGTGGACTGAAGAATCGGTGTGAGGAAAATGAGCAACAAAACGTAGTAGAACTCTTGGTTTGAACTTCTTGTTCCTCAGTGTTTTACCCTCTAGTCTGCTACCGCACCCTTTAAAACACATCCCTTTAAAGATATTTAATCTTTGATCTTAAATGACAAGTCTTCTTCAGGCTCTGGTACTCCAGAAGGCTCTGAGGAGCAGGTGATGGTGGTGATGATGTTTCCAGCGTGGTGTTGCAATAGTGCAGGAGATGGTAAACAAAGCCACGTGCTGGAGGGGGCGGAGCCGAGCGCGCTTCCGGCTCCTCGGCCTGAGAGTATAAATATCCCCCGCGAGCATCTCTCGGTTTAGAGCTGCATCACAGATTAATCACAAGTCAGAAGCTTCCAGAGCTTTCTCGGGTGTCTTTTGTGCCGTTAAAGCCCCCCCAGGATGCCCTTTCTCGGACAGGACTGGCGTTCGCCCGGCCAAAACTGGGTTAAAACCGAAGACGGCTGGAAAAAAACGACGAAAGACGAAAACGAGACGAATAACAACTTCTCCGAACGGTCAGTCCTAAACGCCTCAGCTGTAATATCAGTGAGAGGAAAACATTGTAATTCTCCGTGGACAGCACAACAAAGCTCAAACTCAGAATAAAGCCAAGCTTTGTTTTTTTTCGTTCCACCTTAAACGGTGAGGCATTTCAACTACGCTACTTAAGGTGGAACAGATGATAAACAGTGTAAAGGAGAGCTAAGATGCCTCCAGCTCGCCACATAATTAAAGTTAATTCGGACAGAATGGTAAATTTGACTCCTCGACATTTTAAAAACTGAAAGAAAAAAGGCCAGTAAGAAGCGAAAAGGATGCTGAGGGGGAAAAACAACTGGATGTTGTGCCAGCAGGGTCTCATATTACAGCAGTAAATAGCTGCTCTGTGCTTTTGTTGTCCTACATCCACTGCTATTAATACATGTAAGAGTAATGGGATTACTGGTCATCTGCCTTTCCACGTTACTGTTTCCACAGTCCTGCCTGAAAATGTGCGCAGGAGCAGCATCAAGCATGACTTTCCAGCATTTCAACAACCATTTCCTGTTTCCCTTTCCATGAATATTTTTGATGAATATTGTACTTGTGTTTGCTATGCGGTAGGATGAGGAATTAAATGCTGGTGATGCAATGACCCTGATCACGTCCACTTAACTCTTTAGGCATGACAAGGAAGAGGACTACTATAAGGAGAATCTACTCCTCTCCATTAACTACGATGTGGCCACCAAGAAGCGGAAGAAGGACATCCTGAACAACAACACGAAGATTCCTTGTAAGCCGTGGCACCGCATAGTGAGCCTGAATATGACTTGCCTTCGAGAAACTGTGTGGAATGTTTGTAATTTTTATTGTTTTCTTCTCTAGATTTCTATAAAGACAAGTGGATTTATGTGCACAAAGGGAGCACCAAAGAGGTAATGATTCATATGTCTTAAGGGGCTTCTCAAGGAAAAGCAGTGTAGTAAAGTAGTGTTTGTCATCACTCCCCAGTCCAGTTTAAGGCAATATTTGTGTTAAACTGAACCACACAAACATTTTTAGTGTACCTTTTTAAATGATTTGGTAACTTGTTGCTGTTTCCATACAGCGCCATG
This sequence comes from Brachypetersius altus, assembly GCA_037974465.1. Classification (NCBI taxonomy): domain Eukaryota; kingdom Metazoa; phylum Chordata; class Actinopteri; order Characiformes; family Alestidae; genus Brachypetersius; species Brachypetersius altus. Next base: position 2,901,523 of record JBBPDB010000007.1, read on the forward strand.
GGTATTGTACCCTGGGAGAAGCCTTCAACCGCTTGGACTTCTGCAGTGCTATCAAGGACACCAGGCGGTTTAATTATGTTGTGAGGGTAAGTTTCCTTTTATGCTACTCTACAGCCAGGAACGACATTCTCATTACGGCGGGTTACACCAAAACAGTGTGGTCTAGCAGGGGTCGAGTGTTCGACTGTGGTGTGTTATAGTGTGTGGCTGCCCTTATCACTGCACTCCAGACAAGAGGGCCTCTGGAGGGGCTCCATCCCTGATGACCGCAGGCACTTGGTGTGTCTGAGTGTACGCATGTAGGTGTGCGCTTGTCATTGTCACTCTTCTGGGCTACAAAAGACATGACCGTTCTATTTAATATCAGACTGATTATAAAGTGAAAATGGGCTAGAAACGTCATTGTGTATCCATTTCTAATTTCATTTGTGTTCAGTGCATAATAATTGTGAGCACAGAGACACACTCCCCTAGTAGCTACTAACAAATAAAGAGCTCAATTTCAAGCTGGAAAAGCGTTTGGATTGCCATGCTGTGACAGATTTGTCAGTTTGTCCTGATGGTCAGACAGGCTCTGAGTGGAGCAGTGCAGCACCGGTGTGAAGTGGAGGTCACTGTCAGACAGTGCACCCAGCTGGGCTCAGAGATGACAGCCGCAGCTTATGAAAGCAGACCGGAAAGTCAAGTGACCCAGCCCCCCTTCCAACTCCCCCCTCCCACCACATCTCTATTGGAGGACCTTTACATTCATGCTTTGTGACCCCAAATTCTGATCTGATCACATGACTCCGTTGTACTTTTGTCAGTCTGTCATCAGCTGCCGAGTGCTGGTATTAGTAGCTTGAGGCTTGGTTGCTGTGATCAGTGCTGTTTCTATGGTTGTCGGCTGATTCTGAGTCTTATAAATTGTTACGTAGCTTTTCGCAGCTTTATTGTACCAGTTTTTCTGGTGTATTTTTGTTTGTATTAATAGAAAACATTAATATACAATTGTTTTCAAATGTAGTGATGCTACATTTGTTGTTGTTGTTGTTGTCATTTAGCCCACCCTTGTGGTCAAGCAGTGTTTATTTATATACCAAGTGCTCCTTGACATTCATCTTTACTGCTAGTTTTTTCCTCTGTCCTAGAAACCGTGTTGACGTGGCGTTCAGGTCGGTCTCGGTGTGCTCGCCGGTCATCTAAACAGTGGAGGGAGCCAAGTGTGCTGCTGTTTTGTGGAGCTCACTTACAGGGATCGAATTTAAGTGGTAATGGAAAAACAGGCCCTTGAGACGGCAGGAGGGGGCTGATTTCATAAGCTTGACCACCATAGATGCACAGTCATCCTCAGGTTCATCCTCTGTTTGTTTGATGGTTGCGTGACTCGCCCAGAGTACATGTTGGCATTTAAAGTCTATAACAAGCTAAATGGTACCCCCAACACATTTGGTAACCTAATATTGTCTAATTAGGTCACGTTGTGCCAAAGAGCATCAGATAACAGTTCTTTAGAGAACGGTTATGGGAAATGAGATGTGTAGTGTGAACAAGCCTATCAGGAACCTCTCCTAATGGAAAGGATGTTGCAAGAACCCTTAAACTGCTTAAACTCTAGATGACGTGAAGGTTCAAATAAAGGGCATCAGTATATTTTGTTTTGGCAAAAATTGTGTTCAACGGACGTCATTCAAAGCACCACTGTTCTTAAACATATTAGTTCATCACAAGACACAATCCAAGCACCTTTTCTTGCCCCCCGCCCCCTTTTTTTTTTTTTTTGGAACAGCCCATACTTTGGTGTGTTTATATCGTTTGTTTATATGAGCTCTTATCAGTTGGGAGTCACTCACTGCTGCCCTCAAGCTGCATATGTTAGAACCTGTGTCACACAAACCATATTAGTAGGTGGTTTCAAATCTGGTTTGAAATTCATTTCTGGACATGATACATTTAATGTGTAACAAAGGAGTTGTGTCCTCTTGATGTAACCGTAGTTTTACTCAGACTTTCGATACAGACCTGCACAGACTTGGTCTGTCTCTGAATGTTTGTAACCCGCTAACCAGGTCATTCCACCCGAAGTTCATTCTTTATTCATGGTCTAACTAAAAAGGTCAATGCTGTTGTTAAATGCAGCACAATCACTCTGTTAGTTAAAGGGAGCAGTTCATCTAGACGTTGCAGTGTCTCATGGCAGGCTTGGCTTCTGTAACGTTTAGATCAACATAAATTTTAATAAATCTGAAAGAGTTAACCAAATGTGCTGGAGGTGGTGGTAGAAAGGGAGAGGGGGCTTTGGAAGAGCAGCTAAGTTCACGTGCTTTCTGGTCAAGCAGGGGTTAGTGTTTGTTCCCTGGCTCTGCTATTCTTAGATACCAGGCATGCCATCCTACTCTAACGCGCTGCTGCTGCTCGCTGGAAACAAAACAAAAATTGTTCCGCTGTTGACTTCTGGCAGTTGCTCCTCTAAAAGTGTTCGTGTCCACATCGCTGAGGACCATCTGCCAGTTTTATGCCACCATTGGCCCAAAATAGTCATTAGTGTGGTCTTTTTAAAAGCAGAGGTGTGTTGACACAAAGTAGACGTATGTGATTGTAGCAATCAATTACACAAGTAACCTGGGAATGATACTTTCAGTTCATGACAGTTTTACTGATGAATGTGAAATTGGTACCACAAACATACATTCACTCTTGAGGTTTTGGTGTGGGGTTTACTCTTTTCAGTGATGTACAGAAGAGTGCGAATGGCTCCCCTGTGGAACCTAATCAGACTGCTGAGAAGATTTTTAACTGAGAGGCCATGACTCTGCTGTTTTGTGCTAGATTGTGCTGGTAAAACTACTCCGTTTGATAAGTAAACTGACACTTTTACTAGCAGACAATTGGCAAATGTAGCAAACACAAACTTTCAGTCTAATCACAGTATGCTGGTGAGATGCTTTGATTTTTAAATAAGTTGTTTTTATTCTTTTTTTTTTTTTTTTTTTTACAGCATTGTTCAATGTTAAACAAGGAAAAGCCTTAAGGCTCTTACTTTTGATACTGTGTGTGTGTGTGTTTGTCACTGTAATTCACTAAATGTTTCACAAGTTACTGTAGTTTGAGTCAATTCCCTTCATTTTAAACCAAGTTATGGTTTAAAGTGTACTCTGGTATGAGTAACACTGAATACTGGTTGTTTTGATTAGTAGCACAGTTCGAAGCAGTGCAGCTTGGCCAGATGTAAACCAGCATGTTCGAGACTCTTGGACGGAGAGGAATAAGCACAACACGGCATAATTGATGTTGGAACAGAAAGTCTCGAGTCTCTGATGCCTGAAATCTATGGCTTGTGTTTTAGCTGCTGGAGCTGATTGCCAAGTCCCAGCTGCCATCGCTGAGCGGAGTGGCGCAGAAGAACTACATGAACATTCTGGAAAGAGTTGTGCAGAAAGGTGAGAGCGCTTACGAACTCCCAAACACCCCCCCCGTAGTCTACCCTTCTCTTTCTCACTCTCTCTGTTGCTCACTTTATCTCTTGTTCTCGCTCTGGGTCTGACCAACATACACTCCAACAAAGTTTTGGACAGTCAGGTCCTTTTATGGAAAGGACATTTTCATAATTACCTGCAGTGGAAAGAATGACGAGCCGTTTCAGAGCAAACAGAAAGCTCAGGGGTTTTGTAAACAAAGTTGGGCTTTATTTTTTTTCCTCCAACTAAACAAAAACGCTCCAGACGCTTAACGAGCCGAAGACCTTTCTTTACAGACGAGGATCACATGGTTTATTTTATATGGCACCTCTTGTCCCCCCCCAACATTTCTATTCCTAGAGGAAAGGCCATTTCTGCTTTATGTCCTTCAAGATCATATCTGCTAGCCTCTATCAAAATATTTTCCAGTTTTTATGTAAGAAAATGAATTTGTGCAGAAAAAACACGATCAGATCCCAGTTTATTATATCTGAGCTTGTTTTAAATGCTTGTAATCTTCTGAACATTTCCTCTGCTGTGTTTTTTAGTTCTGGAGGATCAGCAGAATGTGAGGCCCATCAAGGAGCTGCTGCAGACTCTGTACGTGTCGCTGTGCAGTCTGGTGCAGGACATGGGCAAGTCAGTGCTGGTGGGAAACATCAATATCTGGGTGCACCGCATGGAAAACATTCTGCAGTGGCAGCAGCAGCTGGACAACATTCAAATCAACAGGGTGAGTCCGTAACATCCATTAAGGCCAGAGCATGTTGAACAAACATCAGCAAAGAATGTTTGCACAATGTACTGCACCTGTAGTGGATCGGGAGTCTCCAGAAAGTTAACACTTGTTTGTTTGGCTTCGCACATTTTTTTTAATTGACACTAGTAATATTTAGGATATTTGGCAGATATCCAGACTGGCAGAATGCTGATGACCCATGGATCACTAGATGGGTGGCACATTTTATTGCATGTCTGCAGAGGTATACATTAGCATTAATGAAGCACCAAAAACTAACAGCACCACCTTGTGGTGAATCATCAACCTGCTAAATGTGAGTGTGAGAGAGTAAAAGCCTGATCCATGAAGTGCATTGCATCTATAAAAACCCGTAAGGTGTGACGGTGATTAAAAACGCCATATTAAATGCTTTTTGTCTGTAGAGGATTTGTTGATTTATCTTCACTGTTGTCATTTCAACAGTTGTTGCATGCATTTAGAACAGTAACTGACCGATGAGGACATTTTTTCTTTTCTTTTTAAAGCCTGCAAACACTGGGATGACCCTCTTAGACCTGCCGGTCAGTCTGCAGCTGAACATCATGCACCGCCTGTCGGATGGACGAGACCTGGTCAGTCTGGGCCAGGTGTGTCCCGACCTTGGTGTGTTGACTGAAGACCGGCTGTTGTGGAAGAACCTCTGTCAGTACCACTTCACAGAGCGACAGGTACCAGATTTCATTTTTAATATGAATTTGTTCAGAGTGAAGAATGTTACTCAAAAGCCAAATGAGTTAAACCTAGTCTATTATGAGATGATGACATTATTTAACAGTTTGTACGGAGAAGTTAAACTGATGTAATAACATTAGTTACTAGAGTCTTGAGATGCCGTGCTTTAAAAAATGAAACTCTATTCGCTTATAGATCCGCAAGCGCCTCATCGCATCCGACAAGGGACACCTGGAATGGAAAAAAATGTACTTTAAGCTGTGCCGGTGCTACCCACACAAAGAACAGTACAGCGACACCTTGCAGTTTTGCACACACTGCCACATCCTGTTCTGGAAGGTAATAAAGAAGCATTATTTTTATACTGCAGCATGAAAACACATTGGTAAATAAATCATGTCTTGGTTAAAGTGTGATTTTACCAGTTTTTCACTTTTTCTGTTTATGATTTTACATGGAAAGGTTCCAAAGACAGATTATTTTGTACAGTAAATAAAATAGAGGTGTTCTAGCCACTGGAAGGCAAGGGGAAACAATCATTAAAATATTTTGAAAACTGGTAGAAATTCATTTAAGGTAATATTGTGATAAATATTGGATTGCATGAAAACCACGATGGATCAAACTCGCAGATCAAAACATAACGTGGAAAAAAACACTGATTGCATCTGTGGCCGCAAATGGCCTCACTCTCTGTGGGTCGGCCCTCCCCACCACTCGGTGTGATGCTAGCCAGCATAGGTTTCTGTTAGCATTCTCCTCCAAGTGTGTTGAGTCCTCCAATGACGTTAGCATTAGCTGCAGTTCAAAAAGGTGCAGTGGTGCTTCACGTGTCTCGGAGGAAGCCTATGCTAGCCTGATCTCATGTGTTTGGGATCCTTAATAGCTGGTGAAATTGAGGAGAAAAATGAAAAAAGCTGTTGCCATCATTTGTATAACAGCAAATTAGCTGAGTTAGTGATTTTTGAGTTTTATTGAATTCCAAACCCTCAATCCAACCTGCTTTTTCCTCTTGTCTACTACAGGATACCAACCACCCTTGCACAGCCAACAACCCAGAAAGCTGCACCATTTCTGTGTCCCCACAAGGTTTCATCAACCTCTTCAAGTTCTGACTCCTTTTGGCTTTTACTTTGTGTATATAGTGTATATAATGTCGAGTGCAATAGATCTCTGGATGGTTTAAAACGGCGTCTCGACTCCCTGTTGGGAGTATGAAAAGAGAAACCATTGACTTTTAATAGAAGTGAATGGGCGGTTGCTTCAGCTTCTATTGTAAGCGTGTCCTTGGGTTTTCTGCGATGAAGTATTCCTAGGTTTGGGAACGTGTGTCAGGGTGGGATGTTGCATCATGTTTTGGAGATTGTAAACAGGGACACAAACTATGAATGTTAAGGTTTAATGCTTGGATAGAATGAGAATGTAACTTAACTCCAGTTCTGTATAAAAGAAACCTTTATTCTGTTGGGGATGAACATGTTTACTGAAGGTGAAAACACACTTGGCTAAGCACAAGCAGTTTGCGTTAAAAGTTGCCCTTATGCTGCATATACTCTGAATGTCTTTCAACTGCAGCTGGTGACACATACCCTCCTGTTGGACTGTTTGTTTACGAACGCATGCTGGTGCTGCTGTGAGAATGTGTGGCGTGTGGGTTTGTTTACCAAAGCTGTCTGTTAAAAGGGCGTGCAACACTTTTCAAAGTACCTTTTTTTTCTTTTCCACTTTTATACGTTTGATATTTTCAGTTTTGTGATTAAAATCTTGGTTTGGTAAATATAAAGCGAGCAAATACTTGACTGTTAGGAGCTGTCGCAACACTAAAGCATGGAGAAATGTGCCTTAATATCTTCACCAACTGAATACCGGACTCGAGCGTGTGGGTAATTAGCGGATTGCTAACGTATTCACGTATGTTGACCTGTGTATTGCTGAGCTGTACAGTAATGATGTCGCTGATGCGGCCTGAATTGCAAATACTTTCATGGCCGCCTGCATGTTATGAATTTCATACCAAAAAGCTTTTCTGTTTTTGATTTTGACCAGGACACCTGACCACACAGTGTACCTTCTGTCCAGTCTTCCGTGGTCGTGCAGGCGATGTTACTTGTGAACAGCAAGCCAAGAGTCTTGATGGGTGAAAAATAAATAAACCAAATCATTTTAAGGCTGCCTCATGAGACTTCTTTACTACCACCTGGTGGGCATGTCGATGCCATTGTTGGGTCTGGAATCAAAGCAAATGATTCATGATGATTTACAGAGCATGCCTTTAGAAAGGCTTTCAGGAGAGGGAACACCAGGAAGGCAACGGAACCAGACAGCTTTTCAAGTTAGAGCCCGAGAGCCATTTACGGCGTTTATCAGACACTTTTATCCAAAGCGACTTCCAATCCCTACCTACAGGGGGCAGTCTCTCCCTGGAGCAACTTGCTCAGGGACCCAGTGGTGGTGCTGGAGGTAGGATTCGAACCTGTGAATTCTTGGTCCGGAGGCAAGTATCCTACCGACTGAGCCACCTCCACCCTAGCCCCGGGGTTCAGAGCTTTCCAGCCTCTCCCTGGCTCCGGCAGTGGTTTCCATATGCATCAAACAGTCCATCGTTGCTCCTGTCCGATGGAAGAACAGCCCGCTTGTCTCAGTGACCGTCAGCGAATAGCACTGACCTCAGAGGCTTCACCTCTTCGCTTCCTGCCACCATGGATCCACTGCAGCTTGTGTACCGGACTAATTGTTCCACTGACGATGCCATCGTCCATCTGCTGCACACAACCCTGAGCCACTGGACACCAGCTAGGTTCATTATTTCAGAATGCTGTTTGTGGACAACAGCGTTCAACACAGTTATCCATTCAAAGCTCTCAACCAAGTTGAGGGACTCGGGCCACTGCTGTCAGTGGATCCGACACAATCCGTGATGGTAGGAAAATGCTTTTCTGTCCATCACTCTCAGTACTGTAGTCCCCCAGGGTCGTGTTTTGAGCCTCTGCTGTACTTGTACACTCACGACTGTATAGTCATGTCAGACTCCACCTCCATTGTACATGGAGGTGGATCTCTGATCACATCAAGAAGCCCGACCTGAGGGAGCTTAGGATCCTGGAAAACTGGTCCTGGGAGAACAACTCCCTCCTGATTGTGGGCTTCAGCACAAGGCTGGTGTAGGATTACAAATTTAGGAAACTGTTTAAAATATACAGATATTATGTTCTGACAACAGCACATTGTGGTTAGACATCAGATCAAGCACAAGGTCCCTGCCAGTTCCTGTCCTCTGTTCTTGGTACGTCTGCCCAGTCTGTGGGTAGGTGTGTAGATTGGATTAGGACTGGGGTACACAGTGCAGGCTGCTGGACCTGAATACTTCATTTGCATGCTTTGTTTGGGGTCGTCACTCAGGAGCTTTGTCTCTAGATCTAAGCACTGCCCCTAAATGTATATAAGCCACAATGTATCACTGTCCTTTAAGATATCCAAAAACGTCTCACAACACTGGTGAGGAGCTACCAGCACCTTCACATCAGTGGAGAGAGTGGACAGTGTCCGATACCTGGGTGTGTACAGATCATGGAAACGGTCACGTTCTTGTCCAATCACCCGGTGAAGAATCAGTGTCTCTTAAGAGACTAGAGACTTCCATCTGCCACTGAGGAACTTCTGTTACTGCACCATCGAGAGCATCCTGACAGGGAAGATCTGCACCTGGTTTGGGAACAGCACCAAGGTGGTGCAATCAGCCGAGCTCATCATCCATGCTGAGCTTCCTGACCTGCAGGACTGGTCCACACAGAGCCCTGACCTCAACCCCATCCAGCACCTTTGGGATGAACTGGAACAGAGATCCGAAATCCGTGCCTGACCTCTACAGACTGAATGGGCACAAATCATAGCTGCAAAGGATCAACTCCATATTAAAGCCTATGGATTCGAATGCAATATCATTAAAGTTCCTGCTCGTGTAACGGTCAGCCATCCCAGTACTTTGTCCATGCAGTGTATATGTATATGAACAAGTACGACATTTTATTTCCTAATTTCTCCAGCAGCAAAATTTGAGTCTATGTATCATAGCATGACGAACATCGCTCTAATAATCCTTCAGAAATGTTTTCCTTGCGTAGCAGGAAGATATTATCGCATTCCCCACACAAATAGCACACTGTAGCATTTCCTATTTAATCCCACAGTTGTTGCACAATGAAATACATTAAAATTCAAGTTAATATCAGAATGAATACAATTTAAAAACATCTGCTTAAAAATAACACACAAGAAGGATTAAACAAGAGTCTGCTTTTGTGGCACCATCAGATCAGACTGGAACATTTTTCACATTCATTGCAGTTATTCCTAAGAATCTGCCATTTTCAGCTCCTATCCCATTAGCATGGAGTCAAATTTGTTATTTTTGCTGTATATTAAACATTTAAAAAGAAATATCTAAGTGCACGCGGTGGTTGTGCCAAAGTTCAATTTAAGAGGCGATCAGGTCATATTTTGATTTTTCAGTAAAAAGAACCACTCAAAAAAACTGAAAAAATGTACTAAATAAAACCAGGGACAAGAACTAATAAAAGATATTATTTTAATATTCACAGAGCACTTCAAAAGCAGAAATGGGGCTACATCAGTGAATGGAAAAGAAATATGTTACGGGGCTAAAGCCACAGGACAAAGTTTCTACAGACGGAAAAGGAAAACAATTACCACCTCAATCTGTGAGACATGGTGGAGGTAGTGCCAGGTTAGCCTCTAAAACAAGTGAAATCATCTTCATGGCTGATCCACCTGAAGGTGAAACGTGTAATTTGATATCTAGCATTGTTAATAACGAATTAGAAAGAAATGTTTATAAGAAAATGCTTATACTTATTGCTTCATAGCAAGCAAAAACATGCAATGAATGTTTAATGCCAAAATAGAGCCCAAATGCTAATATCTGTGTTATCTAAATCCTTCACATGCTGGAAGATACAGCAAAAATGTCACTGTTCCAGAACGGTGGCACTACAGCACAAAAACCTACTGATAAAATAATTATATCGTTTGTTTCCCAGGGATTTTTTTTTTTTTTCATGATCATCGAAGTTTGAAAATTTGGCGTTGCTTTTGAAGTAGCGCTGGTAGATCATATACGAAAATATTAACGTAATATTAATATTAGTATACAATATTGGCAAAAACACTTTTGCTTGTCAGTCCTATTAGAAATAATAAAATAAATAGCATCCATAAATATATAAATAAATAAATCAGACAGACAGATTTGGCATTTCTGCAAGACAAAAATAACATCCATGCTTTGCCCCAAACATCTTATACCATTTGAATTTAACCAGCAGTTGTCGCAACCTAATGAAGCGGGACGTCCCGCTACTGACTGACGTGTCTCCATTCAGGAACGGAGACCTTAGACTATGGTCCGTCACCGAGGAGATGAAGATGATCACAAGGTCACATTTTAGCACCAAATATATACCCATCGACAAGTTCAATGGGATTTAAAATGTAATATATTGCGAGATAAGGGGCAAAATAACCACCCACCATGTCAATACCCATTTATACAGGCCATTTTATCAAATACTTTGTTTACAGTTACTGTAGCTCATCTATTGCTGCACAATTAGTGCAGCCCCCTCTATTGGCATCAGTGAAAAGGGACCACTATAGGGAGTATGAGCATGTGGGGGTCGTTATTTTTGCACAATCCCTGCATGTTTCCAAACGTAAACAGTTATGTTTTTGATACGTCATGTTTTTGTATTAATAACTAATATAGCACTCGCTCTACAAGATATTTTGGCAGCATGCAGTGATGTTAGCGCATCAAGATTACATTAAATAAAACAACGTAGCACAAAAAAAATCAAAGAAAACAATCCAAAAAAACAAGATTTAAAAAAAATAAGGGCTTATAATTATTAGGGGTGTGCTGATCCAACGCTCTATATCGTTATCGGTGCGGCATGGGCTAAAATCAGAAAAAGCCTGAACAATCGCGTAAATGCTTTAACTTCGCTTTGAGCAACATGCTGTAACGAGAGATACCCAGATTAGGACCTGGGTAACACAGATGAGCAGCAAGGCTTTGTCTCAAATGGCTCCCTACATCGTGCACTATGTACAGTAGGAATTAAAATACAGGCTCCTGCAATCAAAAAGTCTATAACAGTGGTGCCCTAACCCCGGGCCGGTACCGGGCCGTGGGTCATGTGGTACCGGTCCGCGGGCTGCACAGAAAGAAAAACGTGGATGTTCCCCGTGTTCTGTTGTCGGCTCGTTGTCATGGTAATGCAATGCTGTTAATAAAGCTGCGAGTTCACACTGGATTTACGTTTATTATTATATTTTAAAGATACCCCATTATTATATTTTTAAAATATCCCCATTTTTATGC
>JBBPDB010000007.1:3054729-3065468 GCA_037974465.1 Brachypetersius altus
AGGAAAAATGAGTGCTGGGCCTTTAACGCGCGTTAACGGCGCAAGATTTTTATCGCGCGATAAAAAAAATATCGCCGTTAACTGCCCACCCCCCCACAGAGAGAGGGAGCTGTGTCTATACTACGCAAGCTATTTCACCTTGAAATTTCAGTGACTTGTCCGGCTCGCGCACGTTTTAAACTTGTCTCGGTCTCTCTGTCCCGGGGGGAGGGCTTACGCCGCTAAGATTCCAGTGAGATTAACGGCGTGGTGGGGGGGGCTGCTTATCTGCTTATCTTGAATCAGTTTTTGTGATAACTGGTTTATATAGGTATGAATCCAATCCAAATAAATCCTAATTATTACACGTTATTTAACATTATCCTACTGTAATTCCAAATTCCCTTGTTACAAATGTATCATGACGCTAACCTTAGACTGCATCGCAAACACGCTCAGCGCGAAGGACACCAAGGCCGTAGCCCCCACTGCCCACAGCACTGCTTCTGCGTCATAGAACCTGAATGCAAACAGTGACATAAAATTATACAAGAACAAACACAATCCACTTGTGTGACAAATTCAGCATGAAATATTAGAGTCGATTTTATTGCGCTACTTAATGGAAAGCAGAGTAGATAACAATAAGAATAACAAACAGCTACATAAGCGAACTACAGTCAAAATCTATGTGTTGTAACTATGATTGTAGTATCTGCTGCAAACATGTCTTTATGGCCTTCTGATGTGTGCTGGAGTTCTGGAGGAAGTTCTGAAGAGGCTTAGGGTTGGGCTGCTTGAAATGTGGTTTTCCCAATTCTGCTAAATGGCTAGCATAAAGGCAAATAGCTAATGCTCCTATTAGCCAAATTCCACATTTACTTGATGATTGCTGGGTTCTGTAGAGAGAGAGCTCTGAGAGGACATCATCACAAAATGTGTCATTCTGTCAAACTGAGCAATACATTGTTAAATAGCGCATTAAACCCCCTTATATGGTCAGAATTTCCTCTCAGTGCAGTAAAAAATTGACCTTAGATTTAAATGGCACATGAACATTATCAGCCTATAGTCATTTTTAAAGAAATAAAATAACAGAGCCATGGTTTAAGTATTATATCTGAAAAGTAAAAAAATTGCCTCATCCGTAATGAAAACGTGCCAATAATTGTTTAGAAAACTGTAAATACTCTCATTCCTGTGTCGTTATTCACTTCTGAAGAAGATTTCAAACTGAAAACAACTTACACTGTAATGGATCCGAGCAGCAGACCTTCTGTTATAGTCTGTGGTGAGGAGGAGCCGGTTAAAAAACACGAAATATCGCATACAGTTACTGCGTACTCTGTGACAAAACGTTCTACTCACGAAAAGGAGGAGGAAAATGAAGTTCAAAGGGACCTTTCGACGTATGTCACCGCAGCAGGAGAGCACAATGATGAGGACAATCATCGCAGCCCTTCGTGAGGAAAACACAGAAATGGTATGATCTAAGAAAATCTGATCTATAACTAACACTGCTGACCAGTCAACAGTCCCCCAGATCTCTCAGTACATCCCTAACACCCCTCTCAGCCTGCATCTGGTTCTTTATTAAGGTGGTGATGTGGTTTAAGTACTGTGAGTTAAAGCCATGACCACCTTAACAAAGAGCTGGGAGCAGTATTTTTATGGAAACAAACTCGGTGACGGATGATTGGACCGTCCGCTCGCAACGTTAGCATTATAAATTGAATGCTAAACTAAAGAGCCGTAATGAGTCGGAATTATTTAGAGACGGGCCGATTAAGTTGAAAAACATCAACAATATCGATTTTTCTTTTTTGGTCTTAGATGAAAAAAAAAATGGCTTCAAAATTAATCTCCCAAAGTTTCATGATAGAAATAATTACACAAATATGAATTATTTTATAAGTATTTAATACATATTTTCAAATAATCGGCGCTTCAGTCTGATTTACTGTGTTTAAACGCCTGCAGTAAAATGTTGGTGCTGAATTCTGGGTGCATCTCTTTGGGTGCAGCTCTGGATTGTTAAAGATATCGACAAAAACAACAGAAGCTTTAAATGCGATTTTCTCGGTTTTTCAGAGAAAAATCGAGACCAGAATTCAAACAACTGTAACTTCACAACCGTTTAAGATACAGCTTTGACCAAGATCTCATTTTAAAGCTTATTTGATACCAAAGCCTTAATTTTGAATGTGTGGTCACTGTGACTCATTTTGCCGGATTGGGTCACATGTCTGGGCTGACACTGAGTGGAAAATGGCCGATAAGATTTTTCATTGAACTATGCCTTTAAGATGAGATCACCCACAGTCACAAGCTTTAAAAACCGCAGGGATCGCAGGGGGTGTACACATTATAAACTGTAGGGCATGTGCAGATCAACAGACTTCCCCTGTTTAAGGTAACTGTCTGAGGGAGATGCTGCCTCTGACTCTTTATTTCTTATGGAAGGTGTATAAGAGTATGAACCAAAAATCTACAACTGCTGTTTTTTTGCAAGTAAATTGAGTAATTAATGAATAATTAATCACTTTATTCTTTTTAAAGTCTATGCGGGTTGGAGTTGGGGGCCTGGCTTGTCTTGGACACAGGCAATGATGGGCTTCAAGGAAAAAAGGTTGGGAATCACTGCTCTGGCCCATCATCAGTGGTCCGTTTCTGCTGCTCTTGGCCACTTCCATGTCCTGAGGACAAGTACTGACTAGTGATGAGCGGGGTAGAGGCTAGCAGACCTATAACGGTGGATGGATGTCATAAAGCTACCACTGAGAGGAAGTAAAAGGGGTTTCTAATAAAGAGCATGTCTTACTCCACTTGTCACTAGATGGAGGAGTTTAGAGTAGTTACATTAGGGTGTAGGTGAACCACGAGGTGTGTCTCGTCCAGGTTTTCAGGGTCTCCCTGTGGAGAGAAACAACATTACAGCAGGAAGTGTTTCTTTTGGAAATAATCTGTTTTAAAGACCCGCGTAACCACTTAAAACCTTTTCTGGCTGCTTTCCCGGACCTAGATTAAGCTTAATTCTGGACTTTTCAATGATGAATCACATTGAACATAGTCGGAGGGAAACCCTCAAGGCCTTCTAGGCCAGAGACCCAGTGACATCTGGGTTCTACACCATACATGTCTGTAATTTCTAGCTCATTTCTGTTTAATAAAATTAAGTTTGCATGTGAATTCGGAAAGTCCAGCAGTAATATACTTCTTTCATTCTGTTTCGGCTGGAAACAATAGCATCAAATATAGCCTACGAACAGAAACGATACGTTCAGAACTTCCCTGTGGTTTCCAGTGCGTGAAATCAAGTCCTAAATACGTCACTGACCACGAAAACCTGTGTGTGTCGAACCAGTGGGTAAACAGCAGGATTTCTAAGCCAGGCCTCTTCACATAAGAAATCAATATTAAAATGTTACACATTATATCTATTAGGTTACCATTAATATTTTGCTAGAATCACACAAGAGCACTAGTGAAAATAAACATCATCGCTGAGGCATATGAGCCATTTTTTAGCACGACCTTAAGACCACAGAACTTTTTCATCGACCAGGTCTTCAGCAGCCATGTCATCAGTCACAGCCCAAATATGGTTCACGTTCTTTACCATTACTGCAGCAGGAAGTGTCTTTAGCGAAACTGGGCACTGTGTCAATTGACGCATGCAGCCGTTATAGGTATATCCGCCGTAGTGTTAAATGATTATTTCTTTTCAAAAGTCACCGGAAGCTGCAACAGAAGGATGAAAGAGGGGCATGTGGCTCCAGAGCCGCGGGTTGCCGACCCCTGATACAGACGATACTGCGATTCCTCTGCTTCGGCAGATCTTCAGCACATAGATCATCTTCATATCTTATATTGTCAGATCGCCGACTCCTACCTGCACTTCAATTGTTCACTCTAATAAATACTACATATTAGTTTGGCAGTAATTGTAGAACACTTTTAAATAGTTATTGATAACTAATAACTTTTAATAACTGAATGAAAAGGCTAGGATTAAAGGGCTTAATGATCTGATCAGGAGTGCCCACGAGGTCCTCCATGTTGGTCTGTTTGTGATGGAATAATTAACCTCATATGTGGTGATAAGCTTTTACTCACCAGTACAAAAAGGCACAGATGATTCCAACTGTTATCAGCAATTGGACCATAAGAGTCAAGTACACCTTCCTTACAAAACCTGTGGATAGACGTAGAAACTGTGCTGTTACGGAGCTGATCTGCACATCAGTGGTCATTCAAAGCTTGGAAAGCACCATGTCTTTTTTTAAACAAAGGAGTTTAATGTAGCAGGTTGTATTCACTCCCCAGTAAATCAGTCTGCAAGAACGACACTTTTTTGCATTCGCTGTTTTTGTGATGTCACAAAAACAGACCATTTACATAGACCCTTTGATCCCGCTGCCTGGTTTTGCCCCGCCCATTGATAATAGTTCCAAAGAAGGAGTGTTTCAGCCAGGAGTACTTTCTGGATTAAGCAAAATGCAGGGCAGCCAATCAGACCAGAAATCATTCCCATGCATGAACTTTAAAGGGACAGTAACAGCAGCATAAAGGTTAAATGCTATTTACTTTTTAATGATGGGAAGTGCCAAAGAATGTTCTTTAAAGAACTAAAGAACCTTTCAGTTTCAGCAGTTTCAGTTTCAACCATCTAATGAAAGGTTCTGTAGGGTATCTACTCCACATGGCACTGCTCCAAAGAACCAATTTGAGCTCTTTTGGATTTAAAACTGAAAGATCAGCCAACCTCTCCGGATAGTAGCCTCCGAGAAGCAGCTGACAGCCTCGAAGGTCTGGGTGTACTCCGGAGGAGCACAATCCGGAATGCCAGGGTCACCATGGTGAGCAGCGGGGGGGAAGTTCGGCCCCCCAGTGTTGTTTCCTGGTCCAGGTGGGTAGTATTGGGGGGCTGAGGGGTTATAGGGTGGGGGGTGTTGGTCAACACTGGTCACCGCTGGTCTCTCCATGTAAATCTGAGGAACTGCGCAATGCTGGAGAAAAGATATTAGGCTAATTTGTATACAAAGTGAAATTATGGAACATTAGTAAGGAAAATAAATACTAATACGACTCTCCAGGGTTGCTTTATCAGGACAGTGATCATTACAGATGTCCAGTATCTGATACAGATATGAGAATTTCTCTCACTCCTTTCCAAAGTAGCTTGAGTAACACATAGTCTATGTTCCTTTCTTCTATGTATCTTCATTTATAGCTTCATTAAGAAGACGGCGCCCGACTTACCTCTTAGTCTGGGCTCCAGTGCAGGTCTGCTTCCTGAAACGCTTTGTTCGGGGCAAAGTCTACTCATGACTGTTCGTTTCCAGGGAGACTAGCCCACGGTAACCATATCTCTAATACTTATCTCATTCTACATCAAACATTAGAGCAATGACAACCAACTGCAACGACACCATCGCCATGGTTCTGATTCATCCGAGATGACTTGTTGGCTACTATGTTATTTATAGACTATAGAACAAATATGTAATAACATTTATGGTGAGTGATTCTGGAATAATCTGGATTTCTAACTAACAAATAATGTCTTCACTACGGCATATTTATTAATATACACATATACACAGCACTGCTCCTCATTTACTAACACAGGACGAAACCTCTGAACACCCCTGGTGGCACGACGTAAAAGGTACATTAACATTTGCACAGGCAGCGTTTCATGCCTTGTATGTTTTGCCCAATAGGTCAGAAGTGTGGTCTCTGCAGAGAATAATCGCTTATTTTATTTTACATTCCTAGCACTTGCCCAGAGTAGCCAAAGCACGTGCATACATAATATTTCATTAGTGATACGTCTACATGGTCAAACATCTCTGTTTCAGGTCCGTGTTCCATATACCGTCTATATGCAATATTACATAACTGCACTTTCTGAACGTTCCTGTAGAGGGCAGTAAGTGCTCATTCAGTAAAAAAAAAAAAGCCAGGGAGCGCAAAGCAGTGTGGGTAGTTGACAAAATGAGTGATTATTGGGCCTACTGAAAGATAAACGAGTATAACGTTAAGATCACGGTAGTCATTTGCCCTACTACCTCCCTTTAGAGATGAAATAATAATAACTGTTTATACAGTTTATATGGAAATAATGATTGGCTCAGGCATCACGTCACAGCAAGCTGATGTTTAAAGTGCTGTAAAATACTCAAATAGTCATTTAATTGTTACTTATACAGGCTCTGGGTACCCTAGTAAGGATTAAACGGTTACAACAATGAACGAATGAATGTAACCTATGAAACAGCTGCCGCATACAAAGAGATTGCAATGTGAAATGAAGAGGTACCTGAAGCCATTTTCCCAATAAAGAATTAGTACATTTTATGTTTTCCTTGAAAATGTATATTGCAAAGTCAACATTGAGACATCATGCAATCAGTCTACAATACTCAGCAGTACCAAACAAACAGCAACAACAACAAACAAACAACAACAACAAACAACAACAACAACAACAACAACAACAACAACAACAACAACAACAACAACAAAACAAATCATAAAACCTTACTTCTGTCAGAGGATGTGCTAGTGTAGGTGATGACACACTTTCTTCAACATATTTACACGAGTCAATATACTATATGGACAAAAGTATTGGGACGCCTGACCAGAAGGGACCTTAATGACACTGCATTGAACACATTAGTCCACAAAGCATGGCGTCGTCCAGTAATGTTATGTTATGTTAAAGCATTACGATTGTCCTTCACTGGAAGTAAGGGGCCTAGACCAAACCCTAAAAACAGGGTCTCCCAACATTTTTGTCCATAAAGTATTGTTTAGATACAAAATGTCACTTGGTTGGATTGATGTGATACATTTCTAGAGAAACTTACCTCGTCAGAATTGTTCACAGTGATGGTGACAGGAACCAGATGCCTTTAATACCTTCAAAAATACAGTTATCAGCTTGAAGCAGTTCGTGCCTGACACCTTATTTTACAGTAGATTTAGGCGTTTTTTTAATTTATTTTTTTATTCATGACACAATTAATTGCAATTACTATTATTCTACTACGACAAGCAATATCGTGTGTGTTCACTGGCCATTATATGAGTGAAAATAAAAGAATTATATTCGTTTTGCAGGCGTTGAGAAATTCTTCCGTTTCTCCGTTTCACATCAAAACACCGTGACTTTGTTTACTTTTCAACGTGTGTATAATGGGGCGTTTTTAAAGTAAACTCCTCCTTTAATTAATGATAAATAAAAATCTGTAGATGCTAAACTGAGGCAGGCATATATGGGGGGGGGCAGAGAGAGGGGGGCGGGGAGGGACGGAGGGGGGAGAGAGAGAGAGAGAGAGAGAGAGAGAGAGAGAGAGAGAGAGACCGAGACCCTATCAGTCGCTGGCTTCGCCCAAAATGCTTAATATTCAATGACCTATCACCTAAAACAGCAGAGGGATACGTCAAAAAGCCCAGCGCTTCATTCAGCTTTAGAGGAAGGAAGAGCAGTCGTGGAAGGAGTCGCCGCCTGGGAAGACGGGCTCTATTCCCGCAGTCGACGCCTCGTCAGCCATTGCGAAACTTTTTTTCCCCTTTAACTCTGGAGAAACGCGCACACGCCGCGCGGCTGCGGGGACGGCATGGACGCGCTGCGCGTATCGTATGCAAATGCCGCTGCTGACGTCGCTGGTCATGTGGCTTTTGGCGTAGATCCCCCTGCGCTCGCGGATTTTTTTTCAGCCGTTGTCTTTAGGGTTCGGTCCGGATCTGTACGGCTAACGAACCGAGCCACTGCTCCTGGCCGGCGGAGAGACAGGGCCAAAAACAGGGGCACTCTCTGGACGGGACTGCTGGCACCGTCGCCACACGCTCCGGAATACGTGGTCGGACAGGTAAGGAGAAAACCCGCCGAATTAAATACCCCCCTCGCGTCCAAACGCAGCAAACAAATATCAGCCCCCGGTAAAAAAACCCCAACTAAGTTCCAGCCTCTCGCTCGCGGGCCTGCACTGCCACACACAGCCCTCGGACTCGACTCCAACTCGGCGGAGATCATTTCTTAACTTATCCATTCAACTTTGTTTAGTCCTGGCCATATTGCGGGGGATAAAAGTGGGCATGGAGAGGAGAATAAAACCCCACGCAACTGACTGCATAGTCTGGTTTCTGAAGCGCGTCCGTGCCGTGCTTTTAACGCTAGTTTGCGACCTAAAGATCCTTAAGAGGGAGAGGACGCGAACATGTCTTCTGCTCCGGTGGCGAAATAACCAGCGAAAATATGGCTACCGACGTCGACATGGCGTTCTGTCGGCTCGGGGAGCGCATAGGTCCGAAATCCTGGGCTCTAACCGCCCCCTCGGTTCAACACCCAGCGTGCTCCGGCCGCCCTACTTATTCTTTATCATCCATATGGATGAAGCGAACGCGACTCTCAGACTCCTGGATATCGCTAAGCTAGCTACTTTGATTTTTGGGGGGGAGGGTGGGGTGAGGGGTGGGTGGGGGGTCCAAGTCGTGTGATGTAGGCAGCGGTGACGCCTTCTACCACCACACTGCATGGCTCCCACTGCAGCAGCCTCTTCACATCTCTGCTGCCCCCCTAAAAACACTGGCCACATCAGCTGCCTGTGAGACCAGAACTGTTTAAGGAAAGAATGCAATTCGTAGAATTATTTTAAGAAGGAGCTCGCGCTCTCCACTAGATTACTAGTTGTTATGGTCAGCCCCCTTCTCCATCAAAACAACTGTAACTAGGTTCAGCCTACAGGTGTGTGTGTGTGTGTGTGTGTGTGTGTGTGTGAGGGGGGGGGGGGGGTTTGATGTCACCTGTTGTGAAAATGCCGTAATATCTTATGTCCGTATAAAAGGGGAGGGGTTAAAATTCAGTACTGGGGAGCCCCAACTGCCACACACAGGTTTCCTGTGATCTTTCTCCTTTATATCTTAGTTTATTCATACCTGTCCCTGCTTATTTAACTTGGGGCGAGCCTAGGTTGAGGAAGAATACTGCCCTTAGGCATCTCTGGAGAAGTCTTCATGCTAGGAATCTGCTGGCATTTCTACAGTAACCTCCAGTTCGCCTGAAGGTGCGGATACCTGAGACTAACCCAAGTTTTGTGCCACACAGACCTGACCTCTTATGTGTCCCCTGGTGTCTGAAGGTTTGTGTTTTTAACACTCGATGAGTAACTGGCTCAAAGATGGCTTTGTTTATTGGTTGCACGAGTTAACGGCGAGGATTGGGAGGCAGGAGGGTTGTGATGTGCGATCGTAACAGAGTGGGTGGTTGATTTTGCTTTCAAGCCATATATCTGCATTAGATGGCAAAAGTAGTAGCGAATTCCCATCCGCCGCAGTTTTCTGTGCATCGCTGTACCTAATAAACGCTGTAAAATTGTAATAAAAACTGAAGTAATGTGGTGACGCCTGCAGATCCTACGCCTCCTATAGATCTGTTGTTTATGTTTGGTCATTAAAAAATGAGCAGAAAAGGAGCTGAGGTTACTCAGTGGGGGGGGGGTGTCATGAGTTGTTCACAGTTAGAAAAGTTTTTCCCATTTCAAACTTTTTGTCTGTGATGTAGACCTGAGACTTCATGCCTGACGGCTGTAGCTGACCATAAACCTCATAAAACCTCAGTTGTGCTCCACTGGCCCTGGCACAGAGTGTGTTTTTGTGCCAGGTGACTGGCTGGATTCAAAATGGCTGCCTGCGTTCATACTGAAGAGCTGACGTCTTTGAGGAGGTGGTTGCTGCTGCTGCCTCTGCCGTCGGTGACTAAGCCAGCAGAGTCGCTGATGTCATAGCCGTGGGCTGGGCTCCTTTGAAAGCTGTTTTCTCTGTCTGTGGTGGTCATGTCTTCACTGAGAGGGTGTTCGGCCTCACACTGGGGCCTTGTTTATGAGTAGTCCCCAGAAAAACAAGGATTTCCTCGTCTCTGTGCTCATAACAGGTGCGGTGTATTGTTTCAGCTTTTAGCTGCTCCATCCTGCCCTCGGCCATCAAATGTGATGCAACAAGTTGTGCTTTCTCACCGTACAATCTTCAGCCGCTGCGCTGCTGTGGCCTGTGGGTGATGACATCCTGAAGGTGCTGTTGGGCAACTGATGCATCATTCTGCTTTGACCACTGGGGCGATGACTGCGTTTCTGTCGCCCTTGATTTGTGGCACAGTGACCATCTTTTGCTCAGTAACGTGTTTTTGACATACGGCCTGCGCCGATCTTTTGGCTTGGAAAAACGTCGATAATCGACGCCTCTGAAGTTAGTACTTTGTGAAAGGTCACAGTGCAAAAATATTCGGGATCTGAGGCCGTCTTTCCACTTTTTCCATGCGGCGTATCTTCAGAGCTCCGCGTCCCTAATCGCCCGATAGGCTTTGGCGCTGCCTGGCTGTTGCGACAGCTCGGTTCTGTGGTCAGCGAGATGTTTTTGTGTGGACCTGGAGGAATGCTTTGGATCATTATCCCGCTTGTAGATCCAACGGCGACCCAGTTTTAGCTTCCTGGCAGAGACGGCTGCATTTTGCCCTAAAATGTTGCGGAAGAGGACAAAGTTTCTGATTGTGTGTGTATCCTCAAAAGGATCCCGGGGCCTTTGGAAGAAAAACGGCGCTGCAGCACCGCACAGTCACCACAGCCATTCTAACAGGAGGATCTGGCTCTTTGTTTATATAGTAGGGCTGGGCGATTCGGCCTAAAACCAAAATCTCGATTAATTGAACATTTTAACTCGATTACGATTAATGAACCATTATTTTATTTATTTAT
>JBBPDB010000007.1:3142808-3165832 GCA_037974465.1 Brachypetersius altus
GTCTCTCCCTGGAGCAACTTGGGGTTAAGGGTCTTGCTCAGGGACCCAGTGGTGGTGATGAAGGTAGGATTCGAACCCACGACCTCTTCGTCCGGAGGCAAGTATCCTACCCACTGAGCCCCTCCACCCCTGAGCTATTACTGTATTTACGCTGCTTATACCAAAGAAAACCCAGGAATTACAGTGCAGTCTATATGGGGAGTTCAGGAGTCCACCTCTAATAACAAAAAAAATGTACAACAAATATTACAACATCTGAGACAAGTAGAAAACCCTAAATTACATTTTAATTACATCATTCATTTAAGATGATTGTCACACCATTTTAGTCTGAGCAGGTCCCATCTCACCAATTAAAACTTTTAAAATTACAGAATTCACTTTTTTCAAATTGAAAACTATCAAGCAATTTTCAGCAGTTGCGAAAATCACAGAGAAAACACATCCATAAAAATAGGTCTTTAAAGAAGACCAAAGGTGATTAATAAAACATATTCTTAAGTAAGGAAGTAAAAAAGGTCTGCGTTGTGTCTTAAGTGAATGAGGGTTATAAAAATACAGGAATTTTAAATTATGCCGAAATATAAAAAAGGCAATTTCAAACATTTATACACAACCAACCAATGTGGCTTCCACACAGCAGACTATTTCTTGTGCACTGCACTTAAATACAGTCAGAAAAACACACAGGGCTAAATGAAGGCACCTTTTTAAACACGCTCAGAATCCATTTAGAAAAATACAGTAGATAATATAACAGTAAATACAGCAGATAATATAACAGTGTAGTCTCCCACAGCATTCCACTGTTCTAGGAGCAGTACTGCTGGTCAGCTCACATTAATGAAGGCCATTCTGCTTAATGTACATTTTGGACAGGGATGCTGCCATGGTTTTGGCCAGTTCCTCGTCTCGTTTACGCTGAACCTGGGTGTGATGGCACCAGTTGTCATACTCTGGATTGGGCAGGCAGCGGTCCAGCAGGACATCATAATGACCATTGCTCAGCCAGCTCAGCCAAACGGCTGCTTTTGTTAAGTCCTCCTCTCCCAGGTAGTGCACCATGGTTGACACGGTAGGGCTTTCCAGGCTGCCTCCGGTGGTCAGGTAGATGTTAACGTTCAGCAACTGACTCATGGCAAGGAGTTCCGGGTAGCCGGCCCAGGCACCATCCTGTGCTGCGCTGATCAAAAACTCACCCACATCGCCTTCGATGATGGGGCTGAACTCTTGCAGGTGGTCGGCAATGTGGTGCACAGTTTGCTCTCTGAGCTCCACGTGCATGGACTGGTCCCCATATGCTGCTTTAGACACAGCCCGGTAAAGGCAGTTTCCGTCTGGGATTATGTGGAAGCGGAATTTCTTCTTGTCTTGGAGGTACTTATTCTGCTTATCCACCTCTGCCAGGTACAGACTCACCTTCTCATCAAGTCCACCCCTACTGTCGGCCACAGGGGGCTCCTGGAGGATCTGCAGTTCAAAGACAGGCTCCTCCTCACCTTCATACTCATATTTGTCCATCTGCGGATGTTCTAGTCGAACGTGGTCTTTGAGCAGCGATTCGTCTCCGTCATACTTTGATACAACTCTCTCTGAAGAACCTTCCTGAGCATTCGTGTTGATACATGCCGCCGGTTCCTTCTCCTGCTCACACACTCTACAACTGCTGCCTCCTGAGATGTTCTCAATTAATGAGCCATTCTCACACCTGTCCTGGTTTTCCTTAAAAACGTGCAACTTACAGTTGGAGCGGCGAAAAAAATCATTGATTTGTGGTTTCTTATCAAAGTCAGTGTCAGTGGGAGATCCGAGTGCGTCTAGTCCACCTTGATTGAGGACGCGAGCGAAGACGGAGCTCTCCGCGGCGCCCGGCTGTGTGATGAAGATTTCAGCTGTAGACGTGAAGAAATGCGGCCTAGCGGAGGCTGCAGCGTCATAGCACACAAAGGCAGGCATGTTTCCAGTCCGGTCCTCGACCGTAGTGTCGTTAGCGAAACTCGGGTCCTCTATCGTCGATTTGCTGCCACCGCTGACGGTCACGGCTATCAAAAGTTTTCGAGAGGAAGCGGGGAAGTGTGTGAGGCCGCTGCTGTACAGCTGCATTTTCCTCGACCGCCCCTTTATACACGTCGTGTTACTCCGAGATGACAACACTGGACGAAAATACTCTCTGACACGGAGAACATGAGAGCCGCCAGGGCTTCTTCGCTCTTCCCGCTGTCACTCAAGCGCCATTTCTGGACTTTGGCGTCAGAAAACACCCCCTCCTCCGACATCACCCCCTTAATTTTAGAAGAGGGCAGAAAGAAACTGTACACCAAGTTCACTTTGGGTTCAGCCACGCCTGGTCAAACGCAATGGCCGCGCTTTTGCTGCTGACGGTGACTGTCGCGGAGCGTCAGTCTCTCTCTGACCCACAGAGTATCTCTGTCCCTCGCTCTGCAGCTCGTGTCGATAGTGGCCAGCAGGGATGGAATGCAGAGAAACACGAGCACATCACGCCGTCGAGGAAGCCCCGCCCCCCAAACACAGACGAGGGCTTCATCCACTCTGACTCATCTGAAAGGGCATCTGCTGGAACTGGAAGCCAGGAAGTTCAGCATTACGGAATTCTCTTTCACGGAGCTCCATTTACCTAATATGGATTATGTCGCTCTCACGCCTTTAGAAGTGACACATTGAAAACATTTACCAACATCAGATACGATGAACTTTGTACAGGATTCATTCCTCACTACGTCACGTTCCGGAAAGACTTTCCTGCCGTGACTTTAGCCTCCTGAGTCACTACTCGGGGCCTGGAGGGTTTGATGGTTCTCCTCCTCTCCCCAAACACATTTACTAAACCTGACAACTAACTGGCGAAGTGTTTCTGAGCAGAGAAATACCAAACCGTGCTGCAGCACGACCCTCCTGGAGTGCGACACCCCTGCACTAGATCACAGCAGCTCATCTTCATTAAAAGGTCCCACTTTATCCCGTCAGATTGAACATACAAATACTCCTTTCTGGGCTTTACCTAAAATAATGTGCGAGTATGTATACAGTATTGTGCAACATTGGCACTGTGCAAAAGACGTAGAGTAAATGCAAATAAAGTAGGAAGTAGTAAAAGTATGAATATTTTTAATTTGTATAAAAGTAGCTGATATTTCATGGGCTTGTTTGTTCCACATTTCTCCTTGAGGCCTTCAGCATTGCTGGGATTTGTGAAATTCCATTAGCAGCACACCTGACTGAAGTGCTGACAGACTTAAACCAGATTCCTGATGAAACTACAAGTAATAACCAGTACTGTGTTTATATATATATATATATATATATTGATGCTGGGCAACGATTACATTATATTGTTATATGCGAAATTAAATAATTAATTCTAAACTTGTATTGCGCACCTTTCTTTTTAAAGTACTGTTGTAGGAACAAACGTAAACAAATAAGGGGCTTTTTAACACTGTTCCCTTTAACAGCCACACAGCTGCAGTTCAGATATTTCTGTAGATCTCAGCTTCATGCACTCGTGTTCTCTTTCCTGTAATAGAACCAAATAGAAAACCAAAAACGTTTTATCTGGTCTCTTATTGAAAAACAAGTTACCCAGAGTCCAGAGCATGGGGGCCGAAACCATTAAAGCAGCTGCAGGTCTATATGAAAGTCTGTGTCTGAATGCAGTGTTATTAAAGTCACATTTGGTGAAATGGTCAGGCGTCTTAAATGGTCAAAAGTAACGGGAGCGCTGTTCGTGTCGGGGCTGTTTTCGCGGGGGACAGGTGTCTCTTTACTTTTGTCTTAAGGCTGAAATTACTTCGTGAACGCAGCGAACTTTCAAAATAAGACCTGCGTTAACCCGCGATGAAATAATCTGCGTTAATGCGATTGTTTAATAATTGCCGTTAAGTAAACAGTGCGTTAATAACGCGTTAACTTTCCCAGCCGATATATACATATACAAAAAACAAAGACAGATGACATTATAATAGCTATCCCAGGCCATCAGAGCAGCGAAGCGTAAATCCCTGGGAAATTCCAGGGCACTGGGCATCCGGGCCACCACCAGCTATATGGGGGGCAATGAGGCATCCCTTCCAGATGCACTGAATCACTTCTACACATCTATAAAAGGGACTATAGAGCGCCTCCTGTGTATAATCTCACTGGGGTCTCTCTGTCAAAGACATTTAACATTTATACCAGACGCTGCAACCGCAAAGCCGCTAGCGGATGACCCCCCCCCACACCCCTCCCACACCTTCTTCGCCCTCTTTCCATCCCTCACCGCCAGGACGACTAAAGGATTAATAAAAAATCGATGATTAAATCGTTTACACACTAAACAATTTCATTAAAAAAAGAACTTACTGCCCAACTGTCAATAATAAGCACACTTTATTTATTCCAAAGCCTACACAACGTGATCTGACACTATGTCTCTGTCAACCAATAAATACAACTGTTCCGACAAAGTGCAGTGTTTTATAATTAGGCCCATACAGACACACTGAAACTTTACCACCCCCTCTCCTGCATCAGCACTACAAAGACAGCCCTAACATTTACTTATCACCCATTTATTCCTAATTATATATAGGTCATACCTCTTAACTGGAAACAAGTGGATGTTTCACATGATATTCATTGTTTATCAATTGAAATATTAAATATTAAGTAAACATTCAATGAGAGAAGCCAGTGGCTGCAGTCTTATGCCTTCAGATTATTCATATCTTACTGGTCATATGTGAACACACCACAGCACACAGTGTGAACAGCACACAATTCTTCTCTGCGTTTTTCACCCAGGTGAAGCAATGTGCAGCCAGCAGCAGTGTGCGGGGACAGTACTTTGTTCAGTGGTACCACTAGCAGTCCTGGAATGCGATCCAACTACCTTTTGATGCCCCTAACCAGAACGAAATAAGTCACTTTCTTCAAAGTTTTATTTTCGTATTTGTACAGTTATTTCTTTCACGAAATCTGAATGACCGTTTTACTATATGTTTTACTATATTTTCGCAATCACATGTAATTATAACCACCTTTCCTGTTCGGGAATTGCGCATTGCAACTTTTCACCAGAAGGTGGCAGTCGCATACTCATATGTCCTTCACATTACGTCAATGCGCCACAGATTTATTCCTCAAACTACCACCAGGGGTCAAAACAGGCCCTGAAGGTGAACTCGCACTGTTTACTAGATCACACACTTTACTAAACTCTACTTGTTTTGGTCTAAAATGACGCGATCCAATCACCAGCATTTACGGTTCGAGGCAGAAAAACGTTTGGAGCTGTCTCGATTCGTTGCACCTCGCACGAGGATCATGCACGTGCCAGTTTTGTGTTCCGAGCCACTTATCCGTTCGTGTGTGTCCTGCTCTTTCAGTCTGACACTGTAATTCACAATGGGTCCAGATTGGGAATTGGGGCCAGACGTATATGACGCACGGAAAAGTCCGCGGTCTGACCTACATTTAGTTCTCATTGCACTAAACACGACGATCTCGACATCACAACCGAAAAGGCAGCCCACGGCTACGCTAACGGTAAAAGAGAACTCCCCGCTAAACGCTTGCAGGTCACGGAGCGTATTTTCGTGACCGGAGTTCTACTGCCCAGCTCCCGCAGGCAAGCGGGTACATAAGGCACCAATATACCAAAGAAAAACTACACCCTGCTGTGTGGAACCGGGGGTTTCGGCTCATTCGGTGACGGTGGACACTTTAAGAAACGCTGCTCATTGCACTTCAGAACCAACGATTATTTTCGAGCAAATACTAGCTAATGTAGGGATTAAAGGCCTACGATGACCTGAATCCATCAACCCGAACTCCTCTCAGGTGACACTTCCCACGCGGGTTCCTTTTAAGGCTCGGCGTCTCACTGAATAAACTGCGTTCCTTCCACGAAAACCCGGAGTAATCAAAGCCCCCTGCTCTGAGACCAGACCCGGAGCCCGACACTCATCTAATCAAACAGCGTTGAAGAATTAGGCACTATGCTAACGTTTAGCACACGCGGACACGTGTCCCAGATTCAAGCGATGTTAACACATTTTGAAGATTTTAATCGTTTTGCCCGAAGCTTGTTTTAACATGAAGCTGTTTGTCTCGCTGCTCTTTCCCCGCTGATGTCAGATTTTTCCCTCTTTCCCTCCGAGGGGGAGGATCTTAGCGCGGTGAGTCACGCAGCTGTCAAAGAGAGCTGTCACCCAGTTTCATGATCAAACACACACACACACACACACACACACACACTCTGAATGAGCGAGCCCAAGGCAGCGAGTCCCAGGTACAATGCGCTGCGTCTCCAACACATGAACGCGTGGCCGGAGTCCTCGACGGAGAAGCGACCTCTCTTTCTCTTTTCCGTGACATTCTGGACCGTTTGGAGAGCTTTGGTCGACAGTTGAACCTTTGTGGATACCGACACTTTTTCAAAGGAATAAATTCGACATAACGGTTCTTTCGTCACCGCCAGCGTGTAAAGGGGATTTTTTTCAAAACAATTGCAACGGAAATGAAGACTAAACGGGGTGCGTACTTTTATTCGTTGTCTTAATGTGATATATGCTACAAAAGGCTAACGTTTGTTGTGTAGCCGAAACGAGGTCATTAAACTTGACCATAATAGTAACATGGGGGAGCAGAAAAAGCTTTCTTCTGGTCCAGTAGCCGCTATTGTTTCCACTCCAGACAAAACAGGCTTTTTCACCATGTGCTAGTGGCCTGTCAGGGTGATCAGTTTCGCTCGTATCGCTTGCGTTAACCCGTCCTTATTGTTTGGTGAGACATTACATTTGAAAAAACTAAACTTCGGGTGCCTTTGCCGGCACTTTAAGTGTTGTTTGTAGACCTACTTTATGTATCTCCGGTCGTTTACACTTGAAATGGGGTGAAGAACGTTGTGGAACGTTACTTTTGCTACGTCGAGTTTTGAATCTGGCCACGCGCTCCTTAGTTTGAGCTACTGGGTATCATTACTTCCTCCTCGACTTTTTATCTTTGTGAGGAATGTGGGGGGAAATGTACTGTTAGCATCAGCTCACACATCGGTTTTACAACATTCTGTGACAATCTGAACGCCAAGAGCGCATTTGTGGAAAATGTCGACCGAAGTTGCGTTTGGGTCGCGACCTTCTTTGTCAAGTTTCCTCAGCCTTCGGCATTCTCCAGCCTCGTGTTCGCGAGCGCGCGCACAATGGAGCCCTTTTCCGACTCGCTTTGAGGTCGCAGAGCGGCTGCAGAGTTGGCGGAGTTCGGCAAAACGTCGTCCTAACGAACTGGAAAAGTTCTTAAAGCTTGCAGGAGACTGAAAAAACCGCGGAAGGTTGTTTAAAGTGCCCGGAGAGACGCATTCTTTTGTTCAGCCTTGAGACGGAGATTTTCAACAGGTCCCTCCTCCCCCTCACGTAATTAAGCCTAGTCCGGTTCACAGATACATTTTTTCCACCCAGAGTCATGCTAACGTATGGCAACACGAGCACGAATGGGATTTTAGCTACTTTTACAACCAGCCATGTAAAGTAAAATGTCTCCTGAATTCTGAAATAGTATCTAAAGTCTCAGTTTCGTCTGTCGTGCAGCTGACCACCTGGATGTTAACCGCCTAATATTGTACGAGACTACATTATCCTGCATTACACCTGGTTTAAATAGTTGTTATACTGCGTTGCAGGTTTGTGTTAAGACACACTGGAGCACTGACGTAGTTCAGAAACAGACTATTGCCTTCAGCACATTACCGGACGTGGCAGCAGGGATCTGACACATCACCTGCCACACACAGCCACAAACATGCAGAGTTCAGGGTTCTTCTGAGTGTGTATGAGCTGCTTTTAAGAATTTCATTTAGGAGGGAGCATCTGCGTGTTCAAGCAGGCGGGGGATGGGTGAGGGGGGGAGGGGGGGGGACGCGACTGGTTGTCTTTTGTCCAGGTCAAACACATTCTCTCACACACACACACACACACACACACCAGAATCCGAAAACTTTACTGCTTCTGGAGGAAATTGCTTTATTAAGGACTTGCTCGTTCTCTTCCACATAAAGCGTGTTGATGTGTACACACACACTCCTCGAGCCCGAGCTCACGCGAACAGTTCCTCAGCACTGGATTGTGAAGAGACTATTGTTGTTGTCTATTGAAATTCTAAATACACTCAACAAAGTCAAAGCAGCTGTTTGACTTACAAACTGAAAATATATCTGATTCGTTCAGAGTCAATTACATTCTTGTATGTTTACATACATCAATGTATAATATAGTGTTAAATATTTTGGGTTTTTGGTCCAAAGAAAATTAAAGTTGTTATTTTCTGAAAGCCAAATGTGTCTGCAAGTCTGTATACGGCGACACTGCAGAAATGTGGAGCATTATTAAGTTCTTATAAGTTATTTTAAACATTTTCTGTGCGGTGTCTCTTTGTGCAGGTATGCTGGCTGTGTCTGGCAGTGAGACAGAAGATGAGGACAACATGGACGTTCCCCTGGACCTGTCATCCTGCCGTGGAGCTTCAGCCAAGAGAAAGAGAAGAGGCAACTTGCCCAAAGAATCTGTACAGATCCTCAGGGACTGGCTGTATGAGCACCGCTACAACGCTTATCCTTCAGAACAGGAGAAAGCCCTGCTGTCCAAACAGACTCACCTCTCCACACTACAGGTACACGGCCTTTGATATGAGGGACAATGTCTGAGGCTTACAGCTGTCTGGGAGCTTAACACCGACAGCTGTTTCGACTTTTCCATGTGTATTCTTACTCAACACAGTCTTATCTTCGAACCTGACTGTAAATTAAATACATTATGATTCATGAAGCATTGTGCTCTTGGTGGAATAATCTGCAAGGTTTTGCTGCTTAGCGACTAAAGTCTGTTACAAACTATCGGGGAGACTTTACTGCATTTATCAGTGTTATTTTTGAACATTGGCTAGTTCTGTCTGCCTTTTACTAATCTAATAAATCACACGAGCCAGTCTGTGTAACTATCATGGATCTGTGCAGTTACTGTACTCCAGTCTGCCTTTGCTAAAGCAAGAATAAAAGACGGAGCAAAATTGTTCATTTTGTTTTAGATGTGCAGAATTTCGGAGGTCTCCGCTGTGTGGATCAGTGCACTGCCCCATGCTTTACAGGCTAACTGTCATAAGTGACTCATCGTTTAGCTCATGTTTGTGAGTGTGGGGGAGCTGAAACTTCCATTGTCATAATGACTGAGAGAGGGAGAGAGAGAGGGAAAGAGAGAGAGAGAGAGAGAGAGAGGGAGAGAGAGAGAGAGGGAAAGAGAGAGAGAGAGAGAGAGAGAGAGAGGGAAAGAGAGAGAGAGAGAGAGGGAGAGAAAGGGAGAAGGAAAGAGAGAGAGAGGGAGGGAGAGAGAGAGAGAGAGAGTGCTTTTATAAATTGTGCTCATTCTAGTCTGATCCCCTCGCTTTCTCAGATGAAGGGCTCTTCAGTCACTGTAGAGAATTTCTGTGTATAAATTGACTGGAGAACTGTTATGAGTCATCAGAGACACGGCCATTCAGACAGAGAGAGAGAGAGAGAGAGACTTTAACAGCCAGGAATTCCCCCACACTCAGCCAGCTGTCTCCAAACAATGGAGAGACACAATACACACATTAACAGCGAAGACTGTCAGCTTCTGAGGGGCTTCAAATGCAGCGCAAAGGTGCTTCAGTCTAGCTTCACCACTGACGGCTCTGCAGGTGTGAACGTTTATCCTTTTACACTTCCACAGGAAGAAAGGGTTGTATTTTGCTAATTGTTGAAATGTTGAGAGATTGACCATTAAAAAGACAGAAGGTTGAGATTGAGGTGTCAAAATGCCTGTAACTTTTCAAAATAGAGAAAAGGCATAATATGATAAAACTTTGCCTGTAAAAGCACACGAGCAGTTCAGATAAACTGAAGCTTGGGAACACATCTTTCATTAAGGCCCATGAAACACGTAGGCCATGAAGAATGTATTCAATTCATTAACAGTGTTCAGCTTAAAATTTCAGCTCGAATATGATTTGCTGATTCGTTAACGTTATTAAAACCTGTCCCTTTAAGATGGAGAGAGAAAGTGCGTTCATAATACTGAAGCATTACTGGAGTGATGTAAGGGAAATGATCTCGGTGTGTGTATGTGCAGGCGGCAGCAGTGAGGGTATGCCAGCGGAGACGGTAATAAAAATAGCTTCAGTTGCTCTTGTTTTTACCGAAATGAAACTAAAACAGGGAAGTTTAAAGTGGAAAAAATGTTGAACTGTTATTTATATTGGAGAACTTGACATCCTTACAAACTATATATATGTATTATTCCTGTTTTTTCTCCCATGTGTTCCATGCATTATTCCATGTAAATTTCTAGGCAAATTTCTGACCTATGATGTAACCGACTCGCCTTCTCCGTTCAGGTGTGCAACTGGTTCATAAATGCTCGGCGGAGACTCCTCCCAGAGATGCTCCGGAAAGATGGCAAGGACCCCAATCAGTTTACCATCTCTCGGCGGTGCAGCAAGGGGGGCGAGGGGTTTAGTGATGGCTCTCAGTCTCCCAAGCACGGCTTGCTGTCTAACGGAGATGGCTACGAGGCTGGCTCTCAGTGCAGTCCTGCTTCCGTCCCTGTCTCCAACAGTTACGCCAAAAAGCCTCAGTCCCCCTCACCCACGTTACCGCGTCCCTCCGTTATCTGCCATACCACAGTCACCACGGCAACGCAATGCAGCACGAAAGTGGAAGGTGTGACGGAGCTGACGACAGGCGAGATGTTTGGGTGCAGGGGGGGCAGTGTTAGCCCCCAGAGTGGCCTGTTCAACACCCCGCCCCCAACCCCACCTGACCTCACCCAGGACTTCAGCGGATTCCAGCTGCTTGTGGATGTGGCCTTGAAGAGGGCTGCAGAAATGGAGCTGCAAGCCAAGCAAGTTCTGGCATAAAAACCACCCTACAAGGGGATAAGGCTCAGAGGATGAACAAGTTTCAGAACATTTTCTTCTATGGCCCTGCCCCCATTAAAAAAAAACTATGTGGGGGAAGTCCATGCAAATGATGGAAAATAAGCAGCAAAATGTGGCGAAGAGAAATCAAAGCGAACGTAAAAGTCCTGATCATTTCTATTTTTGTTAAAAATGTAAATCAAACCAATGTGGGTTTTTGAGGTGCCTTGGCATTCACTTTTTTGTACTTCATTTATGTGTGTATAAATAGGTCTATCTTCTTTCTTGCACACAGGGGACCAAAAATACGTAGACAAATCCGTCTTAAGTCGCCTTCAGTTCTAGTTCATTCAAGTTGTACAGAGGATCGTCTCTGATCATTTGGTTCAGTCTCATTTTTAGAGAAAAGCTCTCTTTGTTCTGCCGCATTCTTTTTGCACAATATGGTCATCTCAAGTATCTTACATTCTCTCATCTTTCTTCCTGTCTTTCTCTCCTGACCTCCCTACTCTTCCAGGTCATACTGCGTTTAGGGTTTTTTGTATTGTTTCATGTAAAAGAAATGTTGTTTTGGATGTTATATGTTTCGTCTTTTTTTTCCATTTCTCTTGAGGGGTATTCAGATGTAGCACATATAACTATAGTCTGTGATTTCCTCAGAAACACTCGGTGTAGAAACGGGAATGTGCCATTTCTCCCTGCCCCCAACACTTAGACACACACACACCCTCCCAAAAACACCCCCCACACACACACACACACACCAGTACTAGTGTGTTTTAGGAATGAACACTACAAGGTTAATATGTATGAAGTGTGCCTTTTTATCGTGTTGGGGAGACCACTTCCTATGGATGAAATAAAAAAATGGTTTTATGTCATAAATACAAGAGGAAAGATTTCCGAAAGATTCTGGGACCGTAGGTGCATACACTTCTGGTTGTGTGATGTGATGTACAATGATTTGAGTCCTCTTTCATACTGTGCAATGTATGTGGCAAAATAGGGGTCACATAGTGTTGAAATAAAATTTTTCTAAAAAATGATTCACACCTTTTTTTTTTTTAAATCAGGAAATTATTCAGTGTTAAAAGTAGTCCTGACAAATATTTCATTTCTTACTATATCTACCTCCCAAGAACCTGTTAAGCTTCTGCTGTTTTGGTATTTGTACGTTTATAAAGGACTTGTGATTTTATTTGCTGCTGGAATCAGACTTTTGCTCACTTTTGAACAGGACGGTTATATCAGTAGTGTTTCTGAAAACTCCTCGTCATGGGTGTAAACAGGCTCTCTATAAGAGAATGGCATTGAACACTGCTGAGTAATGGTATGTGGATCCGGCTCATGCTCATGTGACTGAATTTAGTTTATTAGCATAAAGACACTGTAGAAGTCTCACTAGTAAACGAAGATAATTCCAGTCTTCAAACAGGTCTTAAGGGCACCTCAGGTTGTCCACTTTTGTGCTCCAGCTTTATGAGTGAGGATGAAGCTGCAGGGAGCCCAGAGAACCCTGTTTTAAAACCCTGTCGTACATTGAATAATATCTCAGAGCACCAGGAACTATAGCTGGAAAAAAGTCAAGAGTGGCTCTGAACTGAATCAAAAAACACTTCTGCATTATTTTAACTCGGCACAGCACACAAAGCTCTCCGACTGTGTAGAGGATTCACTGCAGCATCCAGCAAAATCAGAATTGCGAAGGCTAACATTGTATCGACAATAAACAACATATCGTGCAGCTCTAGCTCCGCAGCAGTTTCAGCACAAGCTCATATAAACTTCTAGTAGTGAATAAAGAATCAAGTAAACATGAGTGAGACCAGAGAGTGTGTGTGTGTGTGTGTGTGTGTGTGTGTGGGAAATGTCTTTTTAAGGAGAAAGTGATTTGATTTGTAACTGTACTATTCACCTGCACATATCACAGATCACAGATCAGACCAGTTTAATTACAGCATGTTTCTGCAGACAGTCATAAAACCACACCGACATTCTTCTTGTGTGTGTGTGTCTATATGTGCTAGCCTCACAAGAGCACCAATTAGCATAATCCTGCATTTAATTAGCAGTAGCCAGCACCAGACATCGACGATGGCTTGCCAATGGTGTCTGTGTGCCTCTGCATACACACAGTGCCAACAGATTAGCGAAGACACTTTTGCCCCGGATACTGAGTTCACACTCGGCCGCTGTTCTTCCCACTGAACTGTTCACAAATTCACAAAGTCCTGCCTGAAACAGAAGAAGCTTGAAGGTCTAAAGGTCTATATATATATAAATATACGTGTGTTGGGAAACATGATGAGTACATTTTTAATCACGATTATTCACACTTTTATTTTAAAATTACAGCTATATGAACTAAAGTGCAATAACATTTTTTTTGCAAACACTTAAAAAAATAATGAACTTTTTAACAGCATTATTTCTGTAGTTCAGATTTTTCTGTAAATCTCAAATTTAACAATAATGTAATCAAATCAAATATAAAATCACAGCTATTTGCCACTACGTTCATAGCATTCCTGTTTTATCTAGTTTGTTATAAAAAAACAAGTTCCACTCAGAGTCCAGAGCGTGGGAAGCAGAACCCTTATAGCAGTTGTAAAGGAGGACCAACTCCATATGAAGGTATATGTGTCTGAATGCAGTCATTAAAGTCTCTGTTGGTGTAATGGTCAGCCGTCTCAATACTTTTGACCACACAGTGCTCTAGGTCTCCGCTGGTTTTCGCGTGGGTCAGACGTCCCATTACTTTTGTTCACGCAGCGCTCTAGGTCTCGGACAAAAGTAATGGGACCATAGACATAGAATATATATATATATAACTGAACAACCATCTAAGCAGCTGTGTAAGACTCTGAAAATGAAAGTTATTGATGCCCACAGCGCAGGAGAGGCTACAAGAAGATAGCCAAGCGGTTCCACAGTGAGAAATGTAATTAAGAGAACTGTGGAGGTCAAGATGAGATGAGAACTCTCGGAGAGAACTGGTTTGACTGCAAAAAACCTGCAGGAACATTTAGCGCCTCAGGAGTGGTGCTGCACCACACCACAAGACCATGGAGGAGTCAGCAGAAGAAAACCTTACCTGCGTCCCTCATAACTTCCAGCGCCACAAGTGTGCAGCAGAACATCTACAGAAGCCCGATGCATTTTGGAAACAAGTGCTGTGGACTGAGCAAGTTCCTGAAAGCATCTGAATGTGACGAGGGCACTGCGGAAAGAGGACACAGGTACTAGACTGTGCTTGGTTTGGGAAGGTGGTACTTGTCAAAGTAACATCCACATGAATGCCAGGACCAAAGGCTTCCCAGCAGAACACTGCATAGCGCATCACTGCCTCCTGCTTATTTTCCTTCTTTTAACAGCAACGGCATCCATCTAACAGAGCTGGTGTGCAGAGGGATGCGGGAACGGTCCAGTGCTGGTCCAAAACCATCGATCCTGTTTAATGCACTAACAAGTTAATGACATAAAGAATCAAACATCAAACTATAACGCATTTGTCCTCCTCTACTGTGTATTGTGAAACTGTGGAGCCCGTTGTGATTCCCTTTTCAAGGTTTGCCACCGGGTTGAACAGCAGCTAGATACCTCCAACACAGGAGGGTCTCTGAGCTAGCCGAGTGTGAAATGGGGAAGTTCAAATGTGAAAAACCCCAATTTATTTAGGAACCAGCCGTTAAAAGGTTCTTTATGGAGTAAAACTGGTGATTACAGATCATGCGGAGAAACCCGTTTTAAAGAACAGTGCGCAGAAACTTGATATGAGCATCATAGTGGCAATCCTTTTTTGTAATAAGTTTGATTCAGAATTTGCTTAACTGTAAAGAACGGATGTGTTCACAAAACAAACAACTCCAAAGTTGAGAATCGCAATTTAGCCATTTAATGACCAAGATAAGTGCATAACAAGAAGTGTGCCATAACAATAATCACATGGTCTGTTTGGTTAAGGTTATTAATAGTAAGCTGTTAACAACGAAGAACACACATATATTTACACAGAATTCTGTTCCATTTGTGATTGTCCCCAAACTTAAAAAAAAGATCCAAAAGATATTCAGCAGGATGAGATGTGAAGCCCTTTAGAGTGACATTTCATGCTCACATTAAAACCGGGCAGGAAAAACCCCTAAACATCTTCGTGGCCATGCATTCCTTAATCAAGAGAAACCTGGAGGACGAGAGACCCGTTTCCACGCAGATGCGCGTGCGCACACGCACTGTATAGTCTCCCCTGAGGCTGCGGGGTCCATGTCTATTAGGATTTTACAAATTAAGGCTGAGAATTTCAACAACAATAAGATTTTAAACAATGAATCACAGTTAAAAGGGCTTTTATAGTGCATAATAATAACAATAACCAAAACAGGATCTATACAAGAAACTACTACCATGGCTGAGCTGTACACCAGGCAAAACGCATAAATCATTGTATTTCCTATAAAGTAAAGCATTTTGAATATTATTATAAGAAAGCAGTCGCTCTGTATGTTCCATATTGCATGTGCAAATAAATATTTAAATGTGTTAAAGACTAAAAGTCTACTGGAATCTTCAGGTACTCGAGTGCATTTGGGTTATTTTGACATAAGAGCAGCACTATCTATCAAACAGTAACTGAACAGTTTGGTTAAAATGTGTATTTTATAAATATAAAAATATCCAGTGTGTGGTGTTTGTTCCTGTAAGTGCATCCACATGCACTTTCTAGACACACATTTAATGTCTTACTATAATTATTTGTATTACTGTATTACAAACATAAACTGCCCAGGAGGCTTGTACACTCTCAGTGTGTGAGCTGTGCTACATTTCACGTACAAAGTGAAACCCTTTGGATTGGGACAAAAAACACAAATTAGGAAGAAGCTGAAACATGCTTTTAAATCTGTAGAGAGTACATAAACACACTCACACTGAAGGCCTCAGTGGGCCAAATCTGCTACAATGACTATTAGACTCCTCTCTAATGACCATTACATGTAGATCTAACACCTAGAACTATAAAAGGCAGCTATTTACAGGCAAGTGGGACACGACCTTTGTGATATGAAACATTTAGCTTAAGAATTAGATTCATTCTTTAATGTGAAAAACTTTAACTGTCCAAGCAAGCCTTCTCACAGATCTGTACTTAAACAAACTGATATAGATTTATAGATAATATCTACAATAAACATGTACATCTAGAGTGACAGATCGTTAGTAATCTGCTCAAAACTGTAAGAATGAAGTTTGCACGGTTAAGTGATTATCTGTGATACGATAGACGTGCTCAGCTGTGATACACTTCCACATAAGAATGCCGTCCTGAATCTGACGAGTTTAAGCTCATGCCTCACTGAAGCATCAGCTAGACTTCAGACTCTGTCAGAGAGGAGAGCGAAGCTGACCCTAACCCTAACCCTGACCCTCAAACATGTTCTTTTGCAGTTCTACACTTTACACAATGCAAAACCCCATTTATCCTAAAAATAATCTATAACACAATTTAGTTGAAGTCGCTACATGATGTGGAGTTCCCTGCATTTTTCCTGAATTGTACTTTATCCCTGAGGTACTCGTATGTTTATAAGGTATTTTATACCAAAAACAGTCATGAATCATTTTGCGTGTCCATTTTAACCTCTCACTGATCCAGAACATTAAGCCATGACATTAAAATCA
Source organism: Brachypetersius altus (assembly GCA_037974465.1). Classification (NCBI taxonomy): domain Eukaryota; kingdom Metazoa; phylum Chordata; class Actinopteri; order Characiformes; family Alestidae; genus Brachypetersius; species Brachypetersius altus. The sequence continues at coordinate 3,159,414 of JBBPDB010000007.1, forward strand.
GTAGCCAAGTACTGTACCCCACCAATGCCACCAAAACAGCCCTGACACATTTAGGCAGACTCTACAAGACCTTTGGAGGCGTGCTGTGGAATCTGGTATCAGGTAAGGCTTTCTAGGTTCTGATGAGTTTGTCCAGCACATCCCACAGATTCTGCAGTACTGAGATCTGGAGAACATGGAGGCGAAGTCACCACCTTGACCTCTTTATCGCATTCCTCAAACCAGTCCTGGAAGTATCTGAGTGTGACGAGGGCACTGCTGAAAGACTGTGCTTGGTTTGGGAAGGTGGTACTTGTCAAAGTAACATCCACATGAATGCCAGGACCAAGGGCTTCCCAGCCGAACACTAGATAGCGCATCACTGCCTCTTCCTGAAGTGCAGGGAATGCTCTGACACAGTCATTTAGTCACGATTTGGTCCTCGTCAAAGTCGCTAAGATCCTTACGCATGCTTCCAACTGTCAATATTTTCCACCCACGGCCACGACAAAACACTCTGCTCCGACTGTCTGCCCTGTATTGAGCCTCATTTAAGTCAGAAACACTCCTTATACCTTCAGCCTGAAGGGGTGGGGCTACACTGAGGTAGGCAAAAGTGCTGAGTATATGTAAAGGTGGTGTCAAAAGTAGCTCTTTTTGCTGCTGTGTTTCATGTATAGACTGGTATATTTGAAACTAACACTGAATAAACATGAGTAAACATTATTATGTTGATGAAGATGTGTTTTTTCATTAAATGGGCCTTTAAAAAGTGTTTTTGTTACTGTGCCTGGCTAACTGGTGGAGGAGGAAGAAGCATATATGCATATGTGGCATTTTCATGATATCATCTAAACAGTGAATTCAAAACAAGGCATCGTTTCCATATATGGACTGCATTCACTGGGGAATAAATAGAATATTTTACATTTTTACAAAGTACAATAAACTCTTTATTTCCAATCAGTGAGAAAATACATCGTTTTTAAAATGTGACGGAATATTATACGCTGTTATATATGCTACAATTCTGAAACTGAAACTAGACTGACAAATGATTGCCAGCTGGATTTCACAGCAAATGAACCGTAACTAAATTATTTTAACAGTGTGATCATTTCAAAACAAAAAAATCACTTTAAAAATAAACCTTGCACTCGACGTAGGCTTGACGTCGGCTACAATTTCTCATTTTCTAATGAGAAAGTTTGCTACCATTCCGCACAGCTTATCTAACCTTGCAATGGTGGCTATGAGAAATGCACTTGCAGGCATGGACAGGTCAAAAATGTGCAAATTAAAGTAGCAGAGAAAAGCATGAAGGATCACAGAGATCACAGGAAAAAACCTAAACTTAGGAGGTCAAAGAAACGACAGGCACAAGGCAGAGAACTTGCTTTAGATAATTATAAACAATTTATAAAAAAGAACAAAAGGAGAAAAAAGAAGAAGGAGAGGAAATGACACACACACACACACACACACACACACACACACACACACACACGCACTCACACATGCTACATATGTGTATAAAGCTTGGCTTGCTCTTGCCCTTTAATGTGATATGTATTACTGTATAGCCATATAAACTGTGATGCAGTCGCACTGCTGTTACACATGTTTCTTTGGGAAGGTAATAATGGGACTACATCCAAGTTGCCTTGTTTGTTCAAAAGAAAGAAAGAAAGAAAAAAAAATTGAAATCAGGAATAAAAAAATAAAGTCAAGAAAAAAGTGAACAGTGTATAATTTCACTGTAATTTCAGTGGAAAATTAACCAGCGATTCTAATTACTCAACACTATTATTTGTAATGTATTTGAGGCTGTGAGAGTAGGTGCGTGTGAGCAGCTGAGCTACACAGGCATATGGAGGTTTTGTGCAGGTCAGTGGTCACCCACCGTGGACCTTGAGATCTACCTTCCTGCAGAACCTAGTTCCAGGCACAATATGCAACACCTCCGTCAGCTACTCTCAGAAGTCTTTGGTTGGCTGAGTCAGATATATTAGTGTTGGCTGAGGGGAATGCGGCACAGCCATCACGAAATACAGTTGAATCAAAACCCGTGCTGTGATCAAGACTCGGGGCTTTTTTCATGCAGGACGGCGGTTTGGCTAAGGTCAGGAATCAGCTCCTTATTTCTCTCCTACTGTCCCTCTGTCACCAGTTATCGCCGATACTGCCCATGTTACGCACTGTGCATTAAAACACATTCGATGGTGAAGTGTAGCATGAAAAAAGCCGCGATCGCAGCACATATTTTGACTGAACTGTATTTTGCGAAGGCTGCACGAAAACGTGAGACCGGACTCTGGAACTAAACTCAGCATGAAAACAGATTTACAGCAGGAAATCTGCTGATCACTGGAACGAGTGTTTTTTATTTATAATCGTGTCTGGGCTTCAGGGATATAGATTTCAATGCTATCAATGCACTCGGTGACAGAGCTCTGGCGCAACACAGCGGCCGCGCGTTTAGCCGCAAGCAGACGTTTCCTTGCCTCTCGCCTCTGTGAGCCCTCCAGAGAGCGATCCCTCACCAACACAGCTGTGCTTTTTCCTGGCTTCTTCGGCACTGGAGGAGGTGCTCGCCTCTCCTGGACAGTAATGACAAAGTAGTTAGCCCTGTTGCTAAACACAATGACTAGCACGTGCACGTGGAAGCAGAGAGCCCCAGTTGGCAGTCATGTATGTTGAGTCGCAGTTAAATGAAGTCATTTCATATGTGAAGCATAAAAATGTGGGTTTCAGAAGTGGCAAGCATACACACGAGTCAGTGCTCGAGAGTGCATGTGACAGCAACAACGTTTGTGGGGTGAGAGTGCAGCCATTGGTCAGTTTTGCATTAAGGATGCAGGGGCCTTTGTGAGAGATACTGCGTGCAGTGAGGGACTGGCATCTCAAAAACAGATCACTGTCAACAACAAAAACAAAATAACGTCAGACAGGAAAGCGACAGGTCCGCCATGGCAACACACATGCAACACATTTTTGACACAAAATCATAAATCATGTAGCAACAAATATAATACATTATCACGACTTATAACTGCGTCTGAGGTGCGCTGGGGCGGTATCCGCTTCCCATACTCCTCCTGACTTTTCCCCTCTGTACATGGTATAGTCTTCAGCTTGTGGGGTTTCATATATCGTCGCTGTCGGGCGGAAACCTCATATCTCCAAAACGGCTATTTTTCAGGAAATTGAAAAAACTATTATATTCTAAATAAATGATTACTGTGTCATCAAACATCCCGAGCTATTTTCAACACTTTTCATTGGTTAATAATTTCTGAATTTTACAGACCCACGTGGAGACTGACCAATAGTATCGACTTATGAAAAAAGACCAAAAGTGGAGTTACGAGGTTTCCGCCCGACAGCGACGATGTGAAGGTTGGGGGGGAGGGGGGGGGGCGTGGGACGAATAGAAAATAATACTCACAGTATTCTACATATCATTACTGTCATATAGTCCAATCCTATTTAGAGCATTTTTAGATGATCAGTCTGATGTGTCTAGAAAAAAATCTGTATTTTACCTTTAGTTCAGTTTCCAAGGATCTCCAGTTGTTGGCTTTGAGCTGCTGTAGCTCATTAAACTTCCGACTGATGTTTTCAATGGACAACTGCAACATATCCCAGAATCCAGCCAGGTCTTGTGACACGGGCCGGGGGTGGGAGTTAGGATTCTGAAGTAAGGAGAGAAAAGGATTAAAGCTCTGAAAATGATATTCTATATGTAAATAAAATTGGATGAAAACACACCAGAGCTGCACTCAGTGTGAAATACAATACGGGTCACATCCAAACGCTGTCCTGGGAGATATCCCATCACTAACCTGTTTGGATGGATTATGCTTTGGCTTTATTAATTCCGTTCATCGTTTCCCATTTTTGCTTTGTTTATGCAAATACAGTACAGGTGTCAGTATCCGTAACTTCTAACTTCCCAAAGTGGTCTGAATATCTGCAGCACATACACTGTATTGCCAGAAGTATTCACTCACCCACTGAAATAATTGAATTCAGGTGTTCCATTCACTTCCATGTCCACAGGTGTATAACTAGCACCTAGGCCTGCAGACGCTTCGACAGACATTTGTGAAAGAACGGGTCGCTCTCAGGAGCTCAGTGAGTTCCAGCGTGGGGCCGTGAGAGGATGCCACTGTGCAACGCGTCCAGTCGTGAAATTTCCTCGCCACTAAATATTCCACAGTCAACTGTCAGTGATATTATAACAGAGTGGAAGCGATTGGGAACAGCAACTCAGTCACAAAGTGGTGCCACGTAAACTGACAGAGCTGAGGCCCAGAGTGCGAGTCAATCGCTACAGATTAGATTAGCTCAGGAACAGCATAGAGAGCTTCATGGAATGGGTTTCCATGGCCGAGCAGCTGCATCCAAGCCACACATCACCAGGTGCAATGCATCTCCATCTGGCAATCTGACGGGTCTGGGTTTGGCGGTTGGAGAACGGTACTGTCTGACTGCATTGTGCCAAGTGTGAAGTTTGGTGGAGGGGGATTATAGTGTGGGGTTGTTTTCCAAGAGCTGGGCTTGGACCCTTAGTTCCAGTGAAAGGAACTTCAGCAGACCGAGAGATTTCAGACAATTTCATGCTCCCAACTTTGTGGAAAGAGTTTGGGGAGTTTGGGGACGGTCCCTTCCTGTTCCAGAGCACAAAGCGAGGTCCGTGAAGACATGGATGAGTCCTGACCTCAACCTGATAGAACACATTTGGGTTGAACTGGAGCAGAGACTGTGAGCCACGCCTTCTCATCCAACAGTGTCTGACCTCACAAATGTGCTTCTGCAGGAATGTTCAAAAATTCCCATAAACACGCTCCTAAACCTTGTGGAGAGCTTGCCCAGAAGAGTTGAAGCTGTTATAGCTGCAAAGGGTGGACCGATGTCATATTAAATCCTATGGATTAAGGATGGGATGTCACTTAAGCTCATACGCTTGCAAAGGCAGGTAAGCGAATGCTTTTGGCAATATAGTGTATTATTTTTATATATGTCAGTTTTTCTTGAGCTTTACTTATAATGTTTGTGTGTTTATGTAGTTATCTGCAGTTCTTCTCTTTGTGAACTGAAACGGCCCTTTCTTACCATCGTCTACCATTTAGGCGTTTCACACGAGCACAAGGACTGAGAGTTCACTGCGGCAGTAATCCGTCCAGCACTTTCAGCTGAACTTACATGGACTACAAGAACATAATGGGATTTAAGCATAGAAACAGTGCAAAACACTGTGTTTGAGCACACTGTTGATGATCAGCAACAAGCTTAAGGTGAATTTACTGTTCAGGGCTCAGAAGTAACACAACAATTTAGATGTTTTCTGCCCTGAGCTTTATCAACCCAAGCTGGTGTCTCCTCCTAGTGTTGTTTTCCTACAGCAGTTTTGACTTATGTCATTAGTGAGGGGCAGGGTGGTGAAGACGGACCGCATCCTGATTGGCTGGCGGCTGTGTGGTTGACACATACCAGGTTTGTCTCGCACAGCTCCCGAAATTGGAGGAATTTCTGTGACATCAACAGCTGAGCACTTCCCACTGCACTCCGAATCTTCCCCAGTACTGCAGACCCAGACACAAACACAACAGGTTGAGTCTATACAGCAGTCTATACTTCAGTTCTAGAGGGTCTACGTAAAGCATAATTTGGTGATTTACCAGCGTGTTGGACTTTAGAGTCACACTAATGTCTTTGTTAGGACTTTGAAGTCAAGTGTCATAAATATCTGAGGGCTAGCTGCACCAGAGTGAACGTTTACTCTGTACACCAAACACACACCCAGGGACAGAGAATAAACAGAGCAACACAAATGGAGAGAGAGAGAGAGAGAGAGAGAGAGAGAGAGAGAGAGAGAGAGGGACAAAAAGAATATCAGATTACCAATCAGCACTATGATGCAGAAGAAGAGCTCATGTCAGAGTTCAGGAGTTTGCAGCTGATTTGTAATTAAGGGCTTTGGCACAATCTGACCATTACTATTTATAGTTCATCCATTCTGCGTTCTATAATCATGCTTGTTTTATCCAGCAGGCTCCAGGCTCCAGTACAATCCAAGCTCTGTACAAATTCATTGAAAAATGATTTACTGTAACATGGCAGTCAAGCAGAGCTTTACTAAGCTATTCTAGCCTCGTCAGAGCGACCCGCCAGGAATCAGCTTTACACAGTTTGCCCTTAAAGTCTAACTCCAAATAAAACGGATCATCTAAGACAGCTCTGGAGCAACAAGGCTACTGTTCTGCAGTAAAGAAAGATTATGGCAGAAAAAGCACAATGGACTTTTCTAAACCACTTTTTCATGCTGATTTCAGATCTGCTCTCAGTTTTTTTCCATTAACATCCACTTTCTGAATGCTGAGTGATATTAGATCTGCAATAGACCTGCATGCGGTTTCTATTAAAGCAGCACCAAT
>JBBPDB010000007.1:3176842-3190943 GCA_037974465.1 Brachypetersius altus
GAGCAGGTCTGGGACCAGTTGAAGCAGAGACTGGATGATGGTACCCCGCCCCCACGTGACCTGGCAGAACTGCGTGTGGCACGTGTGGAAGAGTGGAACGCATCGCCTCAGAACAACATCATGAGGCGAGTGAGGGGCAGGAGACGCCGCTGTCAAGCTGTTATTGCGGCAAAGGGTGGAATCCCCCGCCACTGACAGTCCATTTCTGTTATTCAGGGCTGTCCCTGTTATTGTCTACGGAAATTTTACTTATTTCATTAAAATTCAGAGCAAATAGGACAAGCACTCATGTAAAGAACAAGATAGCAGTGGATTTTGGCCCAATATCGAACACACCATGGCTGAGTGGTAGGGATCCTCTGCTATAGTGTATTCATGCTCTTACTTACCAGTTGGTTGAAAAGTTTCTCCGGTGGCATATGAAGAGCCAGTGTGTCTATCACCTGCCAATCAAACACCATTTACTGCTTTAAAAATAACCATGTTTTTGTTTTCAAAAATGAAAAGATATAACAATGACGAGACATGCCTGAGTTGCAAAATGTTTAGGACTCTCACTGTCATTGACCCCATAACCGTCTTCCTCATCTTCCGGGTCCTCCTCTCCAGGAGGTGGAGTTGCACTTATAATAGGGAACACCACCTGCAGGATTGGAGCCAGGAGCTTCTGCTTCAATACAGCCTGCAACATGGGGGCAAAGAAGGGCAAATGTTATTTTCTAAATGACGTACTATAGCCTGCATTCATGGTTATACATACATATAAGAAGACAATAGATAAAAGTACCTTGCTCTTAAGTCTAATGAGGAGGGCAATACAAGATAGAGCTTTGACACGCAGAGAGTCACTGAGTGAAACATCAGCACTGACCTATGCAAACAAATATGATAAAACAGAAGCGCTGGATTTGGCAAAATATAGCAAAAGAAAGCAGCACAATGATAAATGTTCTAATATTTTTTCTGACATCTGAAAACTTAAAACTCGCAAAATGATTAAGCCACATTTAAAAACACCATCAAAAACTAGAAGTAGAAATTAAATGCTTCGTCCTTATTATGCCCCACCACAGTCACAAACATCACATTTACACAGGGATATGCTAAAATTAATTCATCACAATAAACAAACAAGAACAAACTAAACTGAGAACTGTCTGGGCATAGCCTAATATAACAAGCACATTTGATTGACGTTCCTCTGTCCAAGCCTCCCAAACACTCCGAACTAAACAAACACGCCGAACTAAAATTATACAGAATAGCACATGCAACAGTTAATGTTCAAATCTTCTTGTACAAGCTCACTCATGCCAAAAGACAAACAAGGTGGTGACATTGCATTGAGCTATGTCTGCTAGGATAGTGTTTACTCACTTATTTGCTTTGTGTGGTTTCCGAATTTCAAAGAGTGTAGGGCTGAGAGGGCAATGTAAAGTTTCATAAAAACTATGTGCAAGAGACTATGTCTCAAGATTCAAAGTGATCAATTTACATATAAAAGAAGAACTGTGGAAAAGACTGTCAGGCTAATTCATATCAGCTGTTTGTACATGAATATTGTGTGTGAAGGTGAGGTCTAGATATCAACCTCCAAACAGAAGTGAACAATCTCAGCAATGTGTGGGACCACAACGGAAACCTCGCTCTCCATCAACTCATCAAACACCTCCATTGCCTCACTGGCCTGATTCTAGAAAATAGATCAAACAAAAAAAAGAGAAATAAACAAGAGAGGAGTTAAGGGGTCAAAAAAGTTGAGGACACTTAAGGAGCAAACACGCCGAAGTGCCCTCCTTAACTGGTTAACAAAAAGCACAAAAGGCATGTACTTGTGTGTCTTTAGCACATAATTTATATGAACAAACAGACTAATGAGTGCATTAACACAGACAGGATCTGTAATGAAGCCGGACCTGGTCAGCCTGGATTAAGTGTTTCAGTGCAATTATCAGTCTTGGAATCAATGAGCGCATCAGGTTCTAAAAACAGAGAAAGGAAAATTAAAACGGCTCTTATTAACCCCATGAACATGTTTACAAAGTACCATACAATATTGTGTGCTCATAATCAAATTATCTGACTTCGTTAATTTAAAAAAACTTTTTTTCCCCTTTTTTACAATAACAGCTAAACCTTTCAAGACTAACCATCTCCTCTGTGCCTGTGTAAGCTGTGATGGCAGTGAAGGTGAGGATGCAGTAGTACAAAGCTGTGGGGTTGGTCACATCCTGGAGCACAGTGCCAAACAGCTGGAGCAGTTGTTTGTAGTGAGGCTTGAAGGGCTCAGGATTGGATTCCACAACTTTGCTCAACAGCAGCAGACCAATCTGTGAAAAAAGGTCCCATACAATCAACTCTAGTAGTGAAACGTGTAGTAGTAAAAATACATTGTAGTGCCTTTAAAATAAAAAGTATCAGCAATTGCTTAGCAATGGTCTAGCTTTAAATTTAAGGATGCATGACAAAGCACCAACTGTGACTCAACTGTTGCATATTGCTGTATTCTTTACAATAACATAAAACCACATGCGACATGGTGCCTGTACCTGTCTGTCCTGAGGACTGTTGCTCCTGGTGGATTCGTTTAGCAATGTGAGCAGGGCAGGCCAGCTGTCAGGTGTTTCATGTTTTACCATTAATGCACTCAACTGTGATAAAGAGTGGCGAACATCGTGTCTGAAATAGGGAAATAAAAAGTTCACTTAGGTCAATCCACAGTTCAGACCCAAAAGTCATATCAGGGTCTACAGAACGGACTGAAGAGACCTACTCTGTTTCTTGTCGAAAAGCTTGCAGGACAATTGTCTTCAAGCTGAAGGGAAAAATATTCAAATTTCATCATCAATTCAAGATATCAAATCTAAAAACAAAACACGAATTTAAACATTTCTCTTTAAACCTCTCTCGGTGGTCTGGACTGATTCTATTCCAGTGTTTCTTCACTTTCATTCTCAACATCACTGCAGCAGACTGTCGGATCTATGCGAACAGAACAAAGGTTACTAAAACCACACAGCAGGTGCTGGAACAGAGCACAAATGACTTCAGCGCTTATCAAAATGTGGGAGAACAAAGAAAGCCAGGTCGCTGCCTACCTGTGGTTTTAGGGATCCAGTCATAACTGCACATAACGCTGGGATGATGGCAGGATCTTTAAAAGCCTGTTTTAGCTGAGCAGTAGCCTGACAGTTGCCAGAACACATTAACAGACAAATTACACACTGCTATCTGAGTAGCTCTAACTATAATGACCATTCAAACAAAAACATCTGTCAGTATATACATATATATGTGAATCACTTTACTAAGGGAGGGTGGAATTTTGAAAGCTAATCCAAATATGCTGAAATAATGCGATAACAGGTTATGTTTGAAAAGCAGTAACATACCTTCTGTATAGCGGCATTATCAGGCTGTGTCAGTTGAGACAGGACCTGCTCCAAATCGTCTAACATTCTGGAAAACGATCTGAAGTCGACTGGAAAAAACCCAACCACCAGCTTTAGATGGAGTAACTGACAGAAGTGTTCAGTTATGTTTCAACGTGGGAAAGGACAGAGTTACTGGTTAACAAATGACCCTCGTGGATATGTGATCTAAAACGCCTCTAATTTTTTTGGGGAAGCTTCTTTCCAGACATCTGCACACCGATTCACCGGAGAAATCCGTCAGCGAGTAAAATTCGACAGCCGTTACCGAAACTTACACCAAACTTACCACGCGGGCTGGGAAGGACTTACGTCAGAGTCGCCGTGTTAAAGGGCCAGTGCTCAAAGTAAAGAAAAACAGTCACTGTTACTACAGCGCTACTCAAAGGCAGGGAGGGCTCCATAGGTTATTGTATTTATTGTGTATTTTTTTTTACAACTGAAATAAGTAACAGACATGACAATAATTACTCATGTTAACTACAAAACAGTAATATTATAAATGTAACCACGAAACGCGTAAAGTGAACGGAGGACAGGAATATGGGCGTGGAGCCTCTCTGATAGAGTGGGCTGAGAATGACCTTCCCCCACACCTGGCTTTATAAATTCACCACAATATGAAGCCTGGTTAATTTAGACATGTGAGGGAGTTGCCGAAAGACACACGCCTGCACCGAGGGGGGGGACTTGCTCTTTGGTTGGGTAGCCACGATAAACGGGACTTCTAGTTTTTGGCTGAATTGCCGCGAGTTCATACTTAGTTTTGCGATTAGCTCAAGTACCATTAAGCTCTTCAGAGGGCCAGACATGGCGGACTGGAAAATACCAGTAAGTTATAATTACAGTCCATCGTATCACGCATATGCATACGGCTTAATGTACCCTCAAGGGCCTGAACAAACTCATCCGACCATGAGCTGGGCGGAGGCCGCGTACGGCTCGTCTGCCGGGATCACAGGCGGCTTCTACTCCACTCAGTCCCAGTCTCCGCCCGGCAGTCCGGAGTGCGCGCCTTCCAACACTGACTGCCATTACCCGACCTCCGTCGTGTACTACGCAGACTCACTGTCGCACACGCAGAATGGACGGCTTTCCCTTTCTCATAACCGAATCCCTTACAACCAAGAAGCAAAGAATCAAGAGCAGGCTGGTACGGGGAGCGATACACCAAGTGACTCCGAGGCCCACACGCCAGGTTAAGAGCTATTGATGTTAATTGAGCGTTCACTAGCGAGCCGGATAGTTAATGATGGTGACTGCCAGAAAATTCGCTATAGCGCGGTGTTTTCTTGTTAAACTGGTCTTGGACAATTCTGCTCTTTTACAGATTCTTGGACCTCGGGTAGCAGTCGAGAGGGTGGCGTTCCCCGAGCTGACACTGACCCCCCCATTTGGCTTAAAAAAGAACAGGCCTACAAGTTGGGCAGTGGCAGTTCCGACGGCAGCGAGGCTGTATCCAGCTCCCTTTCGGTGGTGGTGGAGCCATCCCTTTTGAACGTGGAGGGAGAGGACGGGTCTTCCGAGCAGTTGCCAGTGCAGCCCCGCAAAGTCAAAGCTCGCACAGCCTTCTCGGAAGGCCAGATGAACGCGTTAACCGATCGCTTCAACATGCAGAGATACCTTACACCCGAGGAAATGAAGACTCTAGCGGGGTTGACTGGGCTTACTTACAAGCAGGTAGGTCCAAAATACGCGGGTTAAACTAACCTAAACTATTACATTTCTATACAGTGTCTGACGTTAACCACCCACCCCCGTTATAAAGGTGAAAACATGGTTTCAAAATCGCAGAATGAAACTCAAGAGACATCAAAAAGATAACAGCTGGGTGTCCGACAGGTACTTTACTGTTGGGATTCCCAGTGCACCAACCCCACATTCTCAGGTAATGTACTTTTGAATTCAGTTATTTGCTTAGGTCTGCCAAATCTTGTCGTTTAAAACTTTCAGGTTGGACACATAAAATCAACTACTAGGGGTCCTCGAGTTACGAGGGTCTCGATATACGATTCCGAGTTTCCGGCGATCACGCGGGCGAACGGGTTTCTCGGCGCTCAGTAGCGCTGGATACTCGGATCCTCACTAAACTGATCCGGGTGAGTGAGTCACTTGAGTCAGTATCGCCAAATCGACAGCTGTGAGTCAACTGAAGTGTTTGAATCGTCTTTTAAAAGAAAGTAAAATGCCTTGTGATGAAAATGAATCACTTTCAAATAAACCAAGACAATAAGACAAGGCTACCTCGGTGACAAAGAACACACGAAAAATGGAATAATACAAAACGTAGACATTGGTAAAACATCAATTTGAACAAAATGTCTGTCCTAATATGCAAAAAGTACAAATTAGGATATAGCCTAAGAATAAATATGGCAAATTAGAAAAACTGTTAGTTTGAAGCGATTCAGATTCGGCTGCATGTTTTCAGAAGTGAACCGGCGGATTCACTCGAGACTCTGGTCGGTGCTACAGGAGCGTTAACCCGTTTGTGACTCGGATTCGCCTGCAGGGCTATTTTTGGCTCTGACTGACACAAGGAGTGCACTAGGAGGATTCAACTGTGCAAGAAGTTTGTAGGGTATACCTCATTTAAGTGCAAAGAAACTAAGTTATGCAAATGTATGGTAGTAATTGATGTTTTAATGATGAGTTAATTTGGGAATAGTGAGGATTCAGTGGAGACCTCCGAGTCGTGACTTGTTTCGCGATTAACTCATGAGTTATTTAATGGATCCGGGTGATTCACTCGAGTCATGAATCACAACATTCTAATGCACAGGATCCGCAGTAATGTGCCGTAGAAGTGTTCAGTTTGTGTTGCTTTGTTTGAGTTTTTCGCCTTTGCTATGGCTTCTGAGTGATTTTTTAAAAAAAAAATACTTTTATGCCTTTTCTTAGTTGTCTATATATTTTACAGCTGTCCGGATAGGGCTTGGGCTAGGGTGTGTTTTGACTTGCACCAAAATTCGGGTTACATCACTGTCGTAGGAACGGATCTCCGTCGTAGCTTGAGGACCCCCTGTAAAGAGGAACTGAGAGATAATGTTTTAAGGGAGGATGATGGTTTACTGTGCATTTATGCCGATTAATGTGCCGCCCCCCCTTTCTCTCAGTTTCAGGTAGATGCTCCAGTCCTGAACCAGGATGTTTTTACCAACCCTCAGCTTCGAGATACAGTCTTCAAGAAAAGCCCCCCACAGTCCTCTTCCTTCTATTCCAACTATACTCGGCCCCTGTCTGCTTCCCAGTTGTCTACCAGGCCTCAGGGAAACTGGCCTTTGCCCCCAGCTGTGACGCACTATGAGCTCCCTAACCCTCCTAGTTATTTGGCTGTTAGTGGCAACACCGATGGAGGAAGTGTTGACTTAAGCAGCACCCCTATGCAACTGGCAGCAGTGCACAATGTCTCCCAGTGGCTGTCTTAAGCATTAGTGCTTGGCCGTGAGTTGAAGGCACGTGTAAAGTTTTTGAACCACACAGCCAGCAAATGTCTAAGGGGCTGATTGATGCTCCTGTTTGTTCCTTTTAAATCATTGGTTGCTGCACCCTCAACACAGATTTTATGAACATGGAAAGGGTTTTTTTTTTATCCAAAAGCTCTATTTTTGTAAATTCAATGGATTTTCCAATGTATTTAATTTTTTTAAACCAGTAACTCTTACTCTTCTTGGTGCTTGACCTAGGCATTAATATGGGTGGCAAAGTTGTCAGACCAATAATGCAATGGTTTTACTCTTTATGTACCATATGAATGATCACCTTGTAAAGGTCTTGCTTTGCTGAGCAATGGCTTCTAGATGTTCCAGTGCTCACAATGTCTTGTTCTTGTTTGATCCCCGTCTTTCAAGAACACTCCTTTACTACTCTGATCCTTAGTGTTGGAGTGTTTTAATAAATGTTTTATTCAGCTGCCCTTGAACGTGGTCTTTAATTCTCAGTTATGTCTAGCTTCCAAATGTTAAGCAAGTCTCATTTTGAAAATGTTAGCTAAACCACCACAGTGGTGCTTTTAAGGACACCAGAACAATAAATACTAAGCAGTTAAAGAGAAAGTACATAGTATACACTTGGAACACAATACAATAAACAAAGCAGGTAGAGCTAGAATTGTATGTGAAGATACATACTAATTTGCAGTTATCGAACAGTATGACCATGTTCTTATTAGCATTTACTCCCTACTTTTGTCTTTTTTTTTTTCTTTTCCATTTTCCTTTCCTGTAATGTTGGAGAAGCTTCATGGAACGTTGTTTTTTTTTCCCATTGTGTAAATAAAATTCTTAGTAGGGTGATACTGGTGTCTCTCAATTTATTGAAAGATAATTTAAAGGCAGGGTCTAAGCTTTTCCAGGGGATGAAACCAGTCCAGTAAGAAACCACATACAGAACCGTTGCATCTTTCTGCAACAAAATCATGGTGGCTTTCATGTTCTTGTTAATCCTGGGTTTAAAAAACACTGCTGACCTACACCTGGTCAAAGAAATTTGGCAAAGCAACAAGTCTTGTTTAATTGTTGGCTCTTCAGTAGACAAACCAATCATGTGGCAAAGAGACTTGTTTGCACTAAACGTTACAGTATCTGACTGACATACCTACCATCAGTTACATGTAAGCACTTAGATCTTTACTGGGCACTTTCTGTAGATACATAAATGTAGATTCATGACTCACAGCAGCCCAGTTCAATAAACCTTCCATTTATCTTCCTTCAGCACTACACAGACGTCCCCAGCACATAGAGATGGGTAAACAAGGATATCAAAAATGACTAGTTAGCTTAAATTGTCTATGGAAATCATAAAATATTTTTAATGAAATTATGGTTGTCAAAGCTGCTGGTACCCTTGTGTTTATTTCATGCAACCATATTATAGTCTTTTCTTGTAATTATGAAACTGGAGAATACAATACAGAGAAAATGATGAAACTACTTAATACAGAACCTCTCCAGATATTCCAGGGTCCAAGTTTGAAGTGTCCTCTTCAGTTCACCCAGTGCACATTCTCCATGCTTAGGTCAGAAGACTAAAAAGCTAAAAGTTTGTGCTATTTGAATAATTTAATATGAATCTAGATCTTTCCCTGCAAGAACACGTAAATATGACATAGTTTTGCGCTTTGGCACAAATAGTCAATTTTATTTAGTGCTTTTTACAATTGATGCCACAAAGCACCACTTCAGAATCTGGATCCAATCTGGGTCAAAGCCCTGGAGTAAGCCAATGAATCAAGGAAAAACTAATTCTGGAGGAAGAAAGGACTCAAAAAGGGAACGTATAACCCTGGAGATGAACAAACGAACACACCCTCTTTCATGCAGTTTCACTAGATCTCCGGTTGGTTAAAATTTGTTATTGCCCAAACAAGTGGATATGAAAACGTAGCTACTTTTATAGCCATTGGCTAATTTACAGCCAACACATTTTTATTACTTCATTTGTGAATTCTCTGAACTTCTTCAAAATTTCCCAGGCTTTTCTGTGGCTACATATTTATACGCCACTGAAACAGGAAGTTATTGTGCTTGTGTTCCTAAACACTCTGAACATAAATAATTATTTATTTAAAAGATTTTATATTTATTTAATAAAATTTTTGTTATTAATTACATTTACTTCAGTTCAAAATGAGAAAGGGTAAAGGCCAATTGGAGACTTTGCCAAAGACTTAAGTCAACAGTGTTTTTGTCAAATACTGCACTGGGACACAGTTAACACAATTAACTAAATGGAATTCTCCAGCATGTTTTAACATAATCTCCATTTGTGGGTCTATAGTAGATGACCACATCACACATATTGTATTGAAAAAGTGTAAATTATATTAATTGAAACTTGCTCCTGAATTCAGCTTTATGGCGCCTTTCGATGAACTTTCACAAACATTCTGTATATAGTTTACTTCCTCAGTGACACAACCCACTAATCTCTAACATTCATTTATCCGGCCACTTGCCAACCGTTCTGTGAAATACAGAATTGTTAACATGGAACACGGAACACACTTTGTTCTGCATTTTTGGAAAACCTCGACAGATAAATTACAGATGAATCTTCAGCTACTCAAGATTGTGTGGTTTGCAGATATATTTTTACACTGAAAACTCCTTGGGATGAAGCAGTTTACGAGAGAATGTCTAACCAAAGCTGTTCTTATGATTTTTTTTCCAAACTTCTGAAATGGATTTAACACATTAAGAAGTAATTTAATTCTGTTACTTTTCTCTGAGGTATCCTGGTTTCCATAGTGATCTGGCAGGAACTTGTAATCATCCACACCACAAAGCTCCTAATGTAGTACTAATGTTCCTGGTTAGGGGATGTGTGCTACGTGGAAGAACACATCTCTTTCAACACGCCCCTAAAACAGTTAAAGGATTTTAAAAATGTTGATCTCTTTACTATGCATATAGGAAACCCCATCCAACCAAAGTGTTAACAGCATCATTAGATACGTTCTTTTTTGAAAAAGGTTTCTTTATTGAAAAGATTGTATATGTACAGCTGAAGTGAGATCAGTTACTGGTGACTGAGGTACATACTGCTCCCATGTCCCATTTTATATAAGCATGATTAAAAACGTGCTGAATCTCACAAGCCTTTATACTGTTCCACTCCATACTTTCCCAGTTAAGTGATTTGGAAATATAGAGGTCAGCCAATAATTACGGAGCTGACGGTATTTGTGGTTCTGCTCATGCTCTGCCAACTCCATGTGTTCCCATGTAACAACTGCTGCAAGGCTGAACAAGATTCATAGAGAACGAACTGCAGAGCACACGTTTACCTCAGAATGTTATTTCATACAGAATTTAATTTAGAAGGGCGTGAAGTCCCACAGACAGCATGTGTCAGTCAGATAACTATATATCAGTTTGTAGACCCCTGCTCATCTAGTGTTGCTTCTGAAATCAAGGGATCACAAATGCCATTCCAACTCATCCCAACAATATTGGTTGGAGTTTCCTCACTCCAGAGAATCCAGTTCTGGGAAAATTATTCCCTCAGCACAGACAATCTATTATTAATCTATTATTAATCTATTATTAATATATCAGCAGTGAATGCACCTGACAACTGATTTAACTGGTGTGGCCCAATATATGTCACAAATACTTTTAAATAGTACAATATCCAATTTTCTGCAGCATCTACACCAGTCACATGCTTTCCTCTTTTGGATGGTTTATTGTGCTAAATTGGTAGCTGCAGCAAGTTTACAGCTTTTTGACCACAGCAGCATTTTTTTCAAATGACTAAAAAATTATCTAATAATTTATTTGTTTAAACCACTTAATGGTCCTGATCTACAGGAAAATTACAAAATTGGTTATTAGATTGTTTTTTTCTCATTAAATTATTTTGTAAAATTATAATCTTGCATGTATGGATTTGTTTATCTTGGGGGAGAAGACTCTGAACTTGATGTACAAAATTGTAGTGAATATCAGTCAGACTTCAGCTTGAAATCTTCACCCAGTGCTATAGCTTTGTATTTGATTTAGTCTTTGATTACTTCTGGGCATTTAGCAACTGGTCTATTACGTTTCATGGGCTATTAGGGGGCCACCAGACTAAATCTACGGAGTGGAACAGAAGGCTCGTTAGATTCATGTTCGCTTTCCCTAAGGAAACATTCTTTCACTGCTCATTCGTCATTAATGCCCTTTTCTGAATCAGAACCTATTTACCTGCAAATCTTCAATGCACCCGTCACTGACATGTAACCACGTTTTCCAAAATAACCGTTGCTTTATAAATATAGATCCGCATCCTTCATAAGCCAAAAGTATTTACTGCTTCTTGTTCCCGGCAAGAAATACCAAAGTGAATGTAGAACAGTTTTCTTGGCTTACACTTTATACTGCAAGTCAATGCTTTTAAAATAACTATGCATTCAAATGTGCATTTAGTCAACTGTAGATGCAGCAGCTGAACATGAAACAGTTAACTAAAGTGACATGACTTTGTTTTGACAGAGCAATTATTCTAACTATGTACCTTAAAGAAATACTCCAGTATTTTACAAACTAATCTCTATGTGCTGTTTTGAATAGTGTAGACTAATTATTATGGAGAATAACATCTGATGCATTTCCTTGATTTATCAATAAATATAAATAATGGCCATATAATCAGTCAGTGGTTTCACTTAGATCTTCCTACATCCTACTTCTCAATAAATGACAACCCCACGACTCAAATAGCAACTCTATATTCAATGAATGCCAATGTAAAAATATCTGTGGTTTTCAAACTGAAAATATCCATATTTACTGACAATTTTTTTGTCCAGATTTATTGAAATTGTCCCAGCCCTGGCAGATAGAGATTACACAGAAATTTGCTGGAGTATTCCTTTAAACATTAAAAGTATCAGGGCCTCACTGAGAATATCTCATAGTATGAAACAGACTGATCGGTTTCTGTTTTGTTTTTTTACACCCAGCTTTTTAACTCTGTTTAATGACCTCTCGATGTAGACGTCACAAGCAGTTACTGTTTGTAATTCCAGGAAGCCAAAAGTTTAGACTCCTCGGGCACAGGTGCATGATGCCACCATTCTTGTCCAACAAGGCAGACCGAGACAGAGAGAAAGAAAACAGTGTAATTTGTGTCCTTCAGTCCATCTTTAAGCTGCGGTAAATGTAGCGGATGAAGGTGAGCGAGGCCCAGAAGGAAACTGTACCTAACATAAGTGAGAAGACGAAGGCAGTGAGTAAGGAATAGCCAAAAAACTCCACACTTTGTACCAGACCACTCATGCTGGAGCGATTGTGGTAGTAGAAGAGAGAGTAGACAAATATAAACAGGCCGGTGGAGCCTGTGCTCAGGATGCTCCGCCACCACCAGCGGTAATCTTCGCCTGAGAGCAGGAAGTAGGTGAGGGCAACAGAGATGCAGGCCCCCACAGAGAGCAGAATGGCAAAAACACAGAGCAGAATGCCATAAAGAGTGTAGTGCTCTCTTCCCCACACAGTGGCAAAAATGTAATAGAGCTCCACAGAGATGGCACTGTGAAAAAATGGGAGGGGGAAGAAGAAAGGGAGGGAGAGAGAGGGAGACATGATCAACACAAGGTGGGATTTTAACCCTGTAATTTAATGCTGCACTACTAGAATCCAAGTTGTTCCAACTTTTTGTCTTAACATTAAACCAAGTCTTTGTTACTTTGCCTTTATGACTGATATACGTAACTTCAATTCTGATTATCTGCCTTGTTATAAAAAAACAGTCCATGTCAACATAACACCTGTCAGCATGAATGGGCATGGCTGTCCTGCTACAGGCTGACAGACAACCAATCAACTTCAGCATTTAAACCACTGGCAGGTCGAGATAACATTGATTACCTTTAAAGGGGGGATACATTAAGCAAGTGAGTAGTAAGTGAAGCTGATGTGTTGGAACCAGCACAAATAATTATATGAATGATCTCCAAAACGACAGGCCATCTGAGGAATTCTCAACAGTGATGGGTAAGTACCAAAAGAGGCTGAGGGAATGACAACCAGTGAACAGTCAACAAGGTAGTGGGCTCACTAATGTTCACTGGGAGTGAAGGTCTGGTCTTATCCCACCGAGCTACTGTAGCACAAATTGCTGAGAAAGTAAATGTTAATGATAGAAAGGTGTCAGAACACACAATGCATTGCAATCTACCATGTTTTAAATTACATAGATGCAAAGCGATTACAGTGCCCATGCCAAAAGCACCTACAGCAGGATGTGACCAGCAGATCTGGACCAAGGAGCAATGGTACAAGGTGGCCTGGTCTGATGAATCTCATTTTCTTCTATACCTTGGTGAAGACTAGGTGCATGTGTCACTTTCCTTTGGAAGAAATGGCACCAGAATATATTTTGGGAAGAGGGCAAGCCATGTAGATGTTACTTTGACACATATCACCTATAACCATTGTTATATTGTTGCAGACCTAGTACATTCCATGATATTTCCTATAGGCACTGACCTCTTTCAGTAGTACAATGCACACTGCCAGAACTGTTCAGGGATGTTTTAGGAACACTATAAGGTGTAGGGATGCACTGAATATTTGGCCGTCGGAAATGTTTAAACGTTTTTAAATGCGACTGAAACAGTGATGACACAAGCAACAACCGCAACCTGCACGCGTCTGCTGCGTGGGCACATTTCAATATATCTAAGAAAGACATGCAGAAAGCCGTTTGTGTAGTGTGCAATGCTGAAATTTCTAGAGGGGCGCATCTACAAAGACTTTCTCAACGTCGGGATTAATTTATCATATAAAATACAAACATTGCGATTGCCATGC
This sequence comes from Brachypetersius altus, assembly GCA_037974465.1. Classification (NCBI taxonomy): domain Eukaryota; kingdom Metazoa; phylum Chordata; class Actinopteri; order Characiformes; family Alestidae; genus Brachypetersius; species Brachypetersius altus. The sequence continues at coordinate 3,190,575 of JBBPDB010000007.1, forward strand.
AGAGCATGAATCACAGAAGACCCTTTGAGCACACCCACTTCGTCTGTGGAGTGATTGCGCCAAGGCTAAGGGCACATCGTTCAGAAGATTAAAATACACTTGAATTCACTTGTTTTATGAGAGAAAGTATAATGTATAATGTTACAGCTATCTTGCTTTTAAGCTATTCATGAGTGGCACAAATAAAATATTTTATTTTAAATGTTATTTTTTATTGTGCATTGTTTGAATGCTAAATAAATATTTTCATAGTGCTGTAACAGATTTAACAGTGCTGTAACAGTGCTGCATCTGAAAGTGAAAGTGAAAGTGAGTATTCGGTCATACGTGAACACACCACTGCACACAGTGTGAACAGCACGAAATTCT
>JBBPDB010000007.1:3191043-3205439 GCA_037974465.1 Brachypetersius altus
AAACAAGAGAACATCAGGGCAGGGCAGGGACACAGAACAGCCAAGACGACACGGAGGGAGAACAAGAACACAGGACAAGTGCACAAAAGTAAACACAAAAGCAGCGGCCACTACCGGCCGCTGACCGAGCCGTGACAACACGCTCATGCACTGCCTATTGAGCAAAATACGGATACAAATACACACACACACACACACACACACACACACACACACACACACTTAGATAATCTTCTGTATGGTGTCCAGTCTCCTCTATAGTATAGTATAGTCTTTATTGTATACTGTACACAATACTATACAGTGTATAGAGTAATATACAGCGTGATCTTAAATCCTCCTCGGCCGACCTGCTGATGCTGGGTTTCTCGTGTGGATTTTCCAAAATGCTGTTTCTATAAATGGGGATTTTTTTACTTCCTAAATCACAGAGCTGCTCTCACTCTTACCGGCCTGCGTGTGCACCGGGCCATGAGGAACAGGAGCTTATTAATGACCGAACGACTCCAGAGTCGTTTCTCTGACACGCATCTTCCTACCTCACTCCACAGAATCTCATTCAACATGAAAAAGCCCAGCTTTAGAGGAATAGTGAGTTATAATGTAGGGTTTTCTATCAACAAGCCTATTATTATCTATTCTTAACCACACTGGATTAATAATACTGGAACAATCACTTACTAGTCTGACGCGATCAGTCCAAGAACGATAAACAAAACCAGCAGCCACACCACCTGAAGAGCACAGAGACAATCATTTCGATCATAAAACTGTATAATAGCGGTTTATCACCACAACTATTAAGATCTTCAGTGTGTTTCGGGTTCATGTTTCTATTACACACACACACACACACACACACACACTTTAGATGTGCTTTAACTGAGAACTGAGGTCCTGAAAAGCTTAAAACTCCCAATGTGTGTGCGAGGTTTAAATAACTGCACAATTGTATGCAATGGTAAAATAATACATTGCATTGATTTAAAAAAAATATATATATAATGTGATAAACTAAGAACAGACATTTCAAATGTTAAGTTAAAATTGAATAAATGTAAACGATTAGATTCTGTTCAATTCTATTTCAATTTTAATGCTGTTTACATGCGACGCCACAAAGTAGCTCCACAGAGTCCGGTTCTGAGAGCGGACTGTAGAGTCCGTCCCCCCCCCACAGCTGGAGGTAGAACCCTCAGGAGGAAGCAGGTCTGAGACGAGGAACTCGTCCTCCTGTGATTGATCCGGGGGACTCGTTCTCATTTCCTTTAGAGAACCCTCAGATTAACGAAACCGGAGCGACGGCACGAGTGCCCTTCGGCTGCCTGCGAGGTCGCTTACGTATAAGAAGATGGCGAGGGGCAGCAGCTGAGGGGACAAGAGGCAGAAAGTGATCCAGGGGTAGTTGATGAAGCCGTCCTCGGAGGCGCAGTCAGGGGTGTCCTGAACAAACGCGCAGCGCTGGTCGGCTGACAGGTTCATCACCCTGTCACACTGGTTACAGAGGAAAACAACAGTCAGACACCTGCGTCAGCGTGAAGGCATGTTAAGAATTGTGAACAGAAGTTCTGAACAAACTTCCTCGCGTGAGTAACTACATTTACTGCCTTTATTCTACCCCCTAACTACAGTGTCCCCGGAGCAGCTTGGGGTTAAGGGTCTTGCTCAGGAGCCCAGTGGTGGTTTGCTGACGGTAGGATTCGAACCCATGACCTGTTGGCCCAGAGGCAGGAATCCCACTATACCAAAAATGTGTAATCAGCTGATAAAGAGCCGTGTGGAGTAAACGGTCTCTCTGCAGCAGGTCCCTGACAGACTGGTCACGCCACACGTTATTTACAGACACTAAAAAAGGTGCAGGCACTAAACAGGAGGACTTAAGAGATCGAACCTCATCTTCAGGGCTTCGTGGCGGTAGATCCAGGTCACTCGCAGTCCAGGTTCCTGCAGGAGCTGCTGCTGTTGGCAGGGCAGGAGGCAGCTTGACCCACTTTGGCGAGACTTCTGCGCGGACACAGCCCAGGATCAGAGCCAGAGCCACGGGGAGAAACACACACTTCATGCCTGGACATGTGTGTTTAGTACACGGAGAGCCAGGACAGCATCTCGGGGCTCCTCGTCTTATTCATGTCCACTTCCTCACAGCATGAACACAGCACTTACACCGTGACTCCTGTTTTCCACACGTGATCCCATCCCATAAACAGACCCAGCTCGAGCGCCTCCAGGAAGACCGTCTTTCTCCTCAGAGCTTCCCAAAGCCAAAGCGCAAACACTCTCTCAGAGACCCGCAGCTCGGGCGCTCGGGTCACTGTCCCTCGAGTTCGACTCTGTTTCCACGCTCTGCGGGACCTGGAGGCTGTTCGGAGGAGCTTCTGGAGCTTCTGGAGCTCCTGCACTTCCTACAACGTAGAGCCGCGTCGCGTTGCGTCAGAGCCTCAGAGTTTCTTGTGAAAGAGCCTGGAATTAATCCGCAAACCTCGAGAAACCCGAGAGGAACAAAGGTCCTCAGCTGGCCGAACGATATCGTGCAGTTTAAAGGTCTTTTTTCGTAGCACTGTTGTCTCCAAGTCGAGTCAGATTTATTGATAACGATCAATTTTAAAGTCTGGACGTGCACGTCCAATGTCCTGGACGTGCACGCGCGCGTCACAATTAAGTAAATAAAACAAAACGAAAGGGACAATCTTCTCTATCGCAATTAATAAAACATGGACACAGGTGACCATGACACTATAAGAAAATTGTGAGTTTAGTGTCAAAAATGTGTATTTAAATGTTTAAAATGTATTCAGTGTTTTGTTCCTTTCTGCAGTTTTACAGTCTCGTGTGACTTCAGATGTTTCACAGCATTAGTTATATAATTAGTAGAAGGTTCAGTGTTACTTTGTTCTTCTTAGCAGCTGTGTGCACGTATAAAGTGAAAAGAGACGCTTCTCCATGGACCACAGAGCAACATACAGCCTTCAGCAGAGTGCAGGTTACATCAGACAGCAAATAGGCAACAAACGTGGACATTGCGTAAACCCTCTGGAGTGATGAGTCTGATACTGCACAGGGGGCAGTTACAGCATTGAACAGAGCTCCAGGGACGACAGAACACAACAATAAATCGAAAATAAATATACAATATAGCAGTGTAACAGTAATGTGAATAGGAAACTTATTGCACTATATATTCATGTCATTGCACTCAACCGTTTCAAGCATGGCGTCCACTACAGTGGACACATATTCAAACCCCATTTAAAAACACAAGGTTTGCAATATATACGCCAAACCACCAGGGGGGTGTCTTCTAAATCCACCCTGTATTGCATGTATAATGATTGTCACTATCAGTAATCATAACATGAGATATTGCATCATGAATCCAAGATGTCGGACAACAGTGGGTATGACACTGCGGCCTCTGGGATATCTGTCAGATCCTTTTATTCTAAAAGAAATACGCAGGTACAAAAAATATTTTCTAATTAAGTATGTACTAAAGAATACTTTTATCGAAGTTTAATCAGTATTGTTTATGTACATTTTTTTCTCTGCGTCCAAATGTAACTGTCCACTGTAGTGGACGTCATGCACCAGTGGTTATATTTTGATTATACGGACACTATGTAAGAATTTGCTAAATTAGCCCTAATTACTGATGGTATGAGGTATGTATTATCTAAATATTATTAAAAACAAATGTGTGAATTGTAAATATGCAATATATTATAATATGTATGTTATATTCTAACATTATGACGGGAACTACAGGTGAAAATCGGGTAAAATAGGGTAACATTTTTATCTAACAGACATCAGCAGGAAATTTGCCTAAATCTTGATAACTTTTTTTTGTATTACAAGGTTTTTTAAATATCTTATGTCCAAATATGCAAATTGAGTATTTTCTTTGTAAATACACTCATTTGCATGCATTTCAAAATGCCATATAGATAAGGCCAAATTCACAAGTATTGTTTAATTTTGTTGACAGATAGCCTACAATAGCTTTTACAGAGACTTTATAAATAATTTTTTTAAATAATTGTGACATTCCTTAAACCCGTTCATGCGCGGTGTCCACTACAGTGGACAGTTGTGTATCGTTGTCAAAATAAATAATAATAAAAAAATCTATTTCACGTCTTAAGTCTTGTTTGTGGGTAAAAAAAAACATGGAGAAAAAAATCCACCTCAGTGATTTAATAATTCATGCATAAAAGGGTTAACTACTCTGCTACAGCCAGTAACACCTTTTATTCACCTCACATTATAATAACAAAATGTTCATGCCATAGATGATAAACCTCACTTTATGATGACAGACTCCTTTAGTTTAGCCAACAAAAATATCAGGTACCTCATGTACACAACTGCACAAATGATCCTGATAGCTTCAGTGTTATTACTTTTACAGAGTAAGGATATGCAACACGGATTATGATTGTATATAGCTGTGTGTAGTGTCTGTGAGTTGTTGCATCGGTTTTCCACTTGCTTTATGCCTCCAGATATTTTGGACCATTCATTCTAATCCCAGCTTCACGGCTCACCTGAAAGGCAGGAATCCCCCGATGGCCATATGTACAGCTGTGTGTTTGTACCAAGGCTGCTGGGGGATCTGACGGGGGATGTTGCGCGTGCGGCACGGCGCCTGGAAGCTGTCTGCCCGATTCTTCCCCACAATTCCCCCAATGACTGTGAGGGGAAAGCCCACTAGCACCCAAGCACCTAGCAGCAGGAACACAGTAGAGGCTGGGAGGGCCTGTGTGGAACCACTCCACCAGTGAACAGAGTTTACTACACTCCAGGTCAGAAAGAGAGGAGCTAGAAAAGAGAAAAAAGGGGGCGGGGAATTGGAGTAGGACAGGGAGTGCACAAGAGAGTGAGATGCATGACATGTTACTTTTCCAAATCGAGATGTCTATTACATGAAATGTGATACTAATAGTACTGTTGCTAGTTAATAACCATTAGTTATTATTTTGTTAAAAGTGATTTGTCATACAGATTAATGAAAGTATTCTAGACAAACATTTAAACAAATATTTTTTATATGGTTTATAATCTTGAAATATGTTATTCCAGACTGTGTATTATTTCCTACAAAGTACTCTTGCCATTTTTTGCACATCATTATTAATATTTGTCATTTGTAATGACAAAGAACTTTTTACATATTATGTTATCACACCAGTGGAGCGTCAGTGTAAATAGCATTTTGCTATAGTAAATAGTAAACAGTAAATAGTAAAGATTGTATTTTGCTAAAAATGGCACATTAAGTGTCTACTCTGTTGAGAGGTTTGACAGGTCATAACCTCTAAATAACAAAAACACAAAGAAAATCACCGGTGGAGTTTTCCAGATCATTTTAACAAGTTAGACTGGGTATGTACAGTCATTCCAAGCATTATGTTGATCTAAAGTAAAACATCTTTTTACCAGAAAAGAGGGAGGAGGTAAGGATGATGTTCCAAACCCAATGTTGCCCATGGATCTGAGTGTAGAAGCTGCAAGAGCAGTAACCTGACACACAACTGGTCAGCGCATACAGCACAATTGCTGCAGAGTTTATGGCACCATGACGATGTACATTAAACATCCCTAGCAAAGCCATGACAATGATGCCTGGCAAGCAAAAGAGAAGGCCAGAGAAACAGTTAAGGGCAGTCTAAACTAAGTCAATAACAAACTGTTGTCTATTGTCTCCTTTCATTGTTATTTTTGCTCTTATGCATGAACACCACTCAGTAAGAATGTCACTATCGATTACATTGTTGAGTACCTTTTTTTTTTTGATGAATCAGTGAATTAAAAATAAATTTTAAAATAAATAGCCAATTTACTTATGACAAATAGTTCACAATATTTTCAAAATGTTAGCATTGAAACATGTTTCCTGTTTAAAATGAACAGTGATCATGTTTAAATCAGTAATCTTGTCAGTCGTCTTAAGTTTTTCCGTTTAGGGAGCTGATGAGAAACACACATTGAGGTGATTCTTACCTGTGGCCAGAGTGAGAAACTGAGCTCCCACTCCCAGAACAGCACACAACAAGCTTGTATATGGTGGAAATCGAAAAACATCAGTGTGAATGATCTTCCAGCCATTATCTCCCTGATCCAGATCGTCACAGCTTCCATCTTCTTCTACATTATACCTGAAACACCACCAAGGAGGATTACATACATGCAGCCTACAGATTTTTAAATTCTCTTCATAAAGGACCCCAATAAACTGGAGTGGCTTAAATTAATATTTTAAACGTGGGCTAAAACAAAATCTGCACAATCTTACCCAAAAGGTAATCTATCAGTCAAGACAATTTAAGTCTATACATTCCTTTTTTAAATTTTACACTGGAGCTGCAAGGCACATATTAGCATGTCTAAGTATTTCAAATGACATTCTACAGCCACACCTCTTCCATGTTAAAGAATAGGAAATTCCTTTAGGTGGGAGAAACCTCTGTAAAACTAAAACCACTTTGCGGTATACACTTGTACACCTAGGACACTGAATAAGTACGCATTATTTATGTATTTGTATTCATTAGCCTATGTTTACAGTCAGGATAGTATAATTATTGTGGGATTTGATTTTATATTATGTAATTTATAAACATGTACAAAAAGTACAAATTCTGTTAAAATGATGAGGCTGAGGGATGCAGTGATGTGCTGCAGAACGCGGCCAACAAAGCAAACAACAGATTTGTGCATTTTGCCATTCGTTGTTTGCCATTAAGTCTTGTAGCTCTAATACAGAACTAAATGCACTTCACATACCAAAGGCATCCTGGTTTGCTCTATGTACAATTATTACAGTCAATCACAGTGTATATAGCAAGTTTAGTTATTTTTACACAAACTACCTGCAACAGCTCATCAATTTCTACTGTTTATCTCTCTTGCTTTTCCACAGCACATAGAAAATAGTAACCATCACTAAGCAATAAGCTTTGGGGGTGCTCCGAATATGTAGTACTGGATATATGCTTCAATCAGCAACAATAAAAAGGTGAAATAAATAACACTGGTCATCTCATTACAATGGGGCCCGTCAGGGGGTGAGGTATATTGGCCAGCAAGTGATCAATCACTTGATAAAGTTGATGTGCTGGAGACAGGAAAAATAGGAAAGCATAAGGATCTGTGTAACTTTGACATGGGTCACCATGGCTACGATCAAAGAAACCATGATGGTTTGGCCACAGCATCTCCAAAATGATGTGCTGCGGCATGTTCCCAGCAAGTCCTGAGCTGCGGGAACATTTTCAAAAGCTTTTGGTAATTCAGATTGTTATGTTATATGTAGTAATTACCGCCGAGTCATAATACCATAGTAACCACAACTGTTATACTATTGCAGAATTCAGCAGATTCCCATTAAGTTCTGTTATATTGTTATATGTGCGTCAAGTCAACAGGGCTAGCAAGTCCAGGGAAAGAGACTGGAAATCATGGTCTTTGGTTATTTAACCAAAAAGTTTATCAGTAATGTTAAAACAAAAATAAATCCTCAATCTATGTGAATGTTTACTCTCCTTTAGATCTCCATCCTTTTATGACACAATCTCACCTAGCAAAATCATTCTTTAACACCCTCATGAGGATGATGATGACAAAGCCAAGCAGCAGGACCACCAAAACCAAAGAGTTGATAATCGACAGCCAGTGGATCTCCAGGGTCTTGGGAAAGAAAGAGTAATCTCGGAGGCGCTCTGCCCTGCGTGCATGGGGCAAGGGGCTTTCAAACCAGCGCACGCTATATGTGTGGGTAACAGAGAGTCCCTCACTACTGCCCCCAGCCCCTTGGCCATTCCCACCAACACCCTCCTCCAGGGGCACTGGCTTCACATCCTTAACAGACACATTGGCGAAGATCACTGAATCACCATTGTACTCAATGTTGAAGTCCAAGTGAGTCCATAACCCCACCTGAGGTTAAAACAAAAACTGTTAACAGTAATATACTTATTTTTCTAATATGACTATAAATAGGTAATGGGTCATCAAGTTTAATAAAAAATGAAATATTTATTTGAAGATTCATCAGGATCAGTGAAAACCCTGCCAGTTATAAAGAACTTGTTTTATTTAGTACTGAACAAACTAATAAAAAAGAATCCTATACAAGATGCTAGTAGGGTGCTGCTGAACTGTATTTATATATAACATTTATAGAACACTGTCGTAACTTCAGTTAAACATGTCAGTTAATCAGTACGCCTGGATAATTAAAGATGGGACATTTTTCCACAGGGAAGAATCTGTATCTACACAGCTTACACAGGCTTCTGCCTGACTGTCATATAAATCAGCACATCTTAGGAAAGCTTAGCTACAATCTTCAAAAATTAGATCAAACTTCATAGAAATGGCTTTGGCCAGACAGTCTCTAACATCTGCCCCATCATACAACCGGTGCTGTTAAAGTACAACAGCTGCAGTCATACATTTCATATTTCTCACAGAAGTATGTGTCCTGCTAGTCCGAGGAAAAGTCTGTGGTAACCAGCATAATTATAAAAGATAGATAAAAAAAAGGAATTCGGACTCTAAATGCATAATATTAGGTTATTTACCAGGATTGTAATGGCTTACACCAATCTCTTCCTTCACTACTAAGCTCTCAGGAAGCACAAACATTGCAACACGAATAAACAGTCATGCTAAAATAACAAAAATATTATTTGGAAAATAAGAAAAATTTCAACTAATACACAATGAGTGCAAGAAGCTTTTTTGAATTCAGTTTTTGTGATGTAACAAAAAACATAATACATCTGCATATTCTACCTACCAGCGTTTGGGCCATTCATGAATTCAACTGAGAATTCACTGTAAAATCCAATTCACTTCATGGGATTAAAATTTTAGTTATAATTGCACAAAAAAGCACAAAAATCTTGTTTGTCTTTCATTATTCTAGGGCATAATGACAGGATCGTGGTCATGTAAAAAATAATTATATAGGTCCATAATACCACAAATAAATCAGTTTCACAATAAAATACAAGAAGAAAAGATAGAATCAGATGTGGACCTATAAAAATACCAATTATCAATTCGTTGAGGTCATTATTTTCATAACCGTTCATTCTTTTTGCAATAATAGCCTAATTATGATTAAGACTAGAATTTAAGTTTTTTGTTTATTCCCCTTTTATCCAGATTAATAAAAATGAGAGTGGGGTGCATGAACGAGTAAAGAGAATAACCACACAAAACAGGCAGACCTTGTGACTGTGAGGCAGGAAACCACTCTCCTCCATATATCCCACAAATCCCCAGATGGGAATATCATCCAGAACAAACTCGAAGTAGTAAAGCTCCTCAATAGCTTCTCTCAATTGATCCACCTATTAAAAAAGTAACATTAAGCACCAGAGCACTCAGTATTTAATAACAGTCTGCATGCAGAACAAGGTTTGAATGTAAAAATTTTCTATTGTTACATAATAAATACAAAAGGTCACTGTTGTAGCAAAACCATGTGTCTGAACACAGTCATTTCATAGAAGAAGGTAAAGAAATGCCCTTAACCCCAATGTACATAATGGAGATTTTATTCCTATTTTTCCATTCGTAAAATGCTCACATAATGTAAAGAGTAACTGGCATTTCCAAATGGTGCAATAAAATAAAATAAAACAAACAAAGAAAAAAACAAATTGAGTTCCATGATTTTTTTCCAACAAAAATGACATGCAAACATGAATTTTAAAACTAAACGCTACCTCTTTCTCAGAAAGCGTGAGATGGCACAGTGTCTTTTTTTCTGTGTTCTCCCGGAAGTGGATATTGTACAAAGACTCTGCCATCCTGTCCCCATCTAACACTTCTCCAAGACTTAAGGCTTTATGATGCACCTGTGAAGTCATAAACATAAGGGCACTGGAAACTCATATCCTATTATATTTACTTAAAGCACTTCAAAATATGGAAGATGGGCAGTTAGAATTACTCAAGTCTGTCACAATCATACAATTTTAGTCGACAATGAAATTCAGTATAAATAATATCAATAAATAATATGGCCTTTTGTGTTTATTTTTATGGAACTATTAAAGTACAACTGGCTGATTAGACATCTTGCTTCTGAGCTTCTTTTGTCCAGTAGAATATCCTAAAAAATGTCAAGACTATGCACTGGCTGAATACTCCAGACTGAAGTATGAAGCACGATGCTAACTCACCTCTTTAGGTCTGCAGACAGGCAGCGTGTAATAATGATATGTTTCCTGTGGGTTGTGATAAGGACCCACTTTGTTAACGTAAAGAATCACAGGGTCGCCCGGCTTGTAACTGGCGGCCCATCCGATTTGTGGCAAGAGGCACAGAAGCAACACGCGAGACCCCATGACAGTCCCTGTCAGAAAGACAGGTATGCATTTTTATCGTCGCTTGTTGCCAGTAATTGCTTTTATTGGATCACCTAACCAGAACTTAACTGCAACTCTAACATGTCACGTCCATTTGTAACGTTCATAGAGTTACAAAACACGATTCAAATGAATACATTCCAAAAAGAAGGCTTGGAATATCGCCACTAATGAAAGCGCTACTACGAAGAGGTCGATGGAAATCAGGCTAGTCAAAATGTAGAGGTTGTCATGGATTCTGGAGCATTCAAGTGATGTAGGTCTACACGGGGACGCTTTATTAAATTAAATAGCAATTATCAGACGGCTTCGGTCACTACGTTACTCAGACTGAATGGTGACACATCCACGTTACATTACCCGCTACCACTGGCACCGATTTAAATATTAGCTAGCCTCTGTCTACTTATTAGTTTCGTCTAGCCCCGTGCAAAAACCACTGATTATTCCAAATGAGATCAAACCACAAATAAATCTTAGCGTCGCGTAGTATAAATACTGGGTTGGTAAAGGGGGTGGCTAGCTAACTAGCTTCAAATGCTTCCGCAAGAACGAGCCCCAACAAACCTGTTTGGATGCTATTGTGGTTTGCTTCGACTCCGTCCTCAGGCTCAGCTTTCTCCCTTTATCAGCTGGTCAGTACCGAAAGCAATATCATATCTGTTCGTGTAACCGAACAACTGACCATGTGTAGTCCTTTGAAATACAAATTGTATTTATTTAGTGTTGTAAAGCATGCCACCCACCTACCGCCTCCACGTCACCTAAAAATAAAAAATCGTCGTTACTGCTTTTCCGGGTTAGGCGGGGCGAAGAAACGCACAGGACACATATACCTGTTTGGACAGTTTCCCCTTTCCCAAAGGACATTTGACGTCTGCAAGCTGTGCATTAAATGAAAGGGCAAAAACTAAACACTAGTCGACTCAAACTAAATGTACGGAACATAGTTGTTGTTTTCACCCCTAACGAATCGTATCGCATGGTAAGCGCTTGCAGATTTCCCACAGATCTGAATTAGATCTGTTGTATATTACTGCGCCCTAAAAACCTGAGGGGACTTTTAGAAGACGTTCTTATAATCTGCTCGGCGACTGTCGGTTCGCGCCCACTTTTTCTGTTTTCATTCCTGGGCGAGGGTGCATGAATCGACTTAGAACAATAGATTCATCGCCACCACTGTGGTTTGATGGTAGAGTTGATTAGGCAGGTCTGTGACGTTAGTTTTCGCAGCGCGCGAAAGTCACTGGATTTTTCCTGAAAGCCACAGTTCGGAAGTTGCTGTTGTGTTTAGTGGGACGGACAGTTTCTTTGGTGAGTTGTGTTTTATTACCGTTTAGCTAGTTGCTCTCCATGTACGCTTACCTTTAATGAAAGCATTATACGAAATAATCTGCATTTACGTTGTGTTGCTACAGGCGACTAACTAACAATGGCGCCACCTCAGACCATGCCTGTCTGTGCATTTATGTAGACGTAACCATCATTTAATTCTCCTTCCGAAATATTTGCATGTAAATATAACTCTGGTAATAATGCGTGATATGTTTACTCTTACAGCTCATCGCCATGGGAATTCACGGGCTTGCTAAGCTAATAGCAGATCAGGCTCCATCAGCCATCAAGGAACAAGACATAAAGAATTACTTTGGTAAACCTGAACACCAGGCTTTCATTATGTATTGCTTTTGAGTGATATGTTAAAATGCAGATTGTGGTTTTAGGCTTATAGTATTTTGTTTCTGTCTCCTGTCTTGTAATTTAGGCCGTAAGATTGCCGTTGACGCCTCCATGTGTATTTACCAGTTTCTGATTGCTGTCAGACAAGACGGCAATGTTCTGCAGAACGAAGATGGAGAGACAACAAGGTGGTGTGCATTTCTGCGATTGTTTACATTTCTATATAATCCAGTTGTTGGGATTAATTTGCAGAAATTTTATTTTATAAAAACGACAATTAAGCCATTTGTAGGCTATGGAAATGAATAAACTGCATATAATATATATATATATGTATGTACACACACACACACAGTGGCCAAAACTGTTGGCACCCCTGACATGCCCCTTGATTGTTTTTTTCAGAAAAGTATTTTCTGAAAAGTATTTCTCACAGAAAAGTATTGCATTAACACTTGTTTGCAAACTTCTTGTTAATGTTGTGCATCGTGGACAAAGGCAAATCTAGATCTCTGAGGATGGACTTGTAACCTTGAGATTGTTGATATTTTTCCACAATTTTGGTTCTCAAGTCTTCACACAGTTCTCTTCTCCTCTTTCTGTTGTCCATGCTTAGTGTAGCCCACACAGACACACAATGCAAAGACTAAATGAACTTCTTTCCTTTTTATCTGCTGTCAGGTGTGATTTTTATGTTGCACACATCTGTTACTGCCCCAGAAGAGTTTAAAGGAGCATCACATGCTTGAAACAATCTTATTTATCCACAATTTTGAAAGAGTGCCAATAATTTTGTCCAGCACATTGTTGGAGTTTTGTGTGACATTATGTCAAATTATTTTTTTTCTCCTGTTTTTGTTTTGTTCCAATACACACAAACAGAATAAACATGTCTACAGCAAAATGCAATTCTATTCTGTGAGAAATACTTGATTTTCAGGAAAAATTTCAGGGGCGCCAACAATTTTGGCCTTGACTTTGGCCATATATTGAAAAATTTTCATTTTGATAACTGTTTTGTTAACAATCACTTTTTGTTGATATACAGTATAGGTGGTTTAGATCACAACGAATACACAAACTTTTAGCCGAAAAGGTTTTTCTGATTTGCTGCTCCATATTTTAACAAGTCGTTTTCATAGATTGTGCATAAAATGCCCACATTAATATATAAACCAGTACCAGGGTGGAAGACGAGAGAAGCTCTTTGACCGTACAGGGCATGAACCACTAAACCACAGAAAATTATATAATGAAGTAAATCTTAGTAAATTATTCTGTACAGTGATCATGAACAGATGATTCTCTGTTGTGACGTCACTGAAAAACATCCTGCAGACTCTGGAGCAGCAAAGTAAGTCTAGTGGCTGAGAAACTATACATAAATACATCCACCATATATTTATACAGAGATAAGCCCCACCATCCCACATCATCTTTATTATTATTATTATTATATTGCTGTACTGCTCAAAGCACTGTTAAGCATCTAGGAGAGAACTTTCTTCACCGAGGAAGATGCCGTTTAGTTTAGTGGGTGCTGGTGTCGCCACTGAGTGTAGACCTGCATTACACGCTCTTGTTGATAAAACTTGTGTTTCTGTTAATATATAAACAGAAAAAATTGATTTGCTCAGATGCTGTTTGAATTTTTAAAGCTGGTTTTGTGTTTGGAAAGTAACTTCAAGTAACTTCAAGTTTAGCTGAAGTGCTGCATGTGAATATACTGGAGACCATGAAGCTCATTCATTACAATCTGAACACAAAACAGAGAGCTGCGATTCTCACTGTCTGTTTCTGATCTGAAGCAATAAAAGGAAGATGAAGTCTTTCTGAACATGTGGACTGTTTCTGTTCTTCATGTGTGCAGCATTACTACACACCTCTGTCTACAAATTCCACTTTCTGACTGTAGATTAACTAAAGTTCTACACAAATCCTCAGAGTGTTATTAGCTCACATATCTAATCTTTATCTAATGAACTCAACTGCACTTCTAAGATACTGTTATTGAAGAGAAATGTTCAGAGTTCTTTCTGCTGCCTAGTCCATAAATCCAGGAGTAAAGAGAGAAAATGACTCACCAGATACAGTCAGTCTAACAGCAGCACTAGTCTCTGAGTAGAGTGGGTCTGTTGTTCCTTTACAGGTATAAACACCTTCACTGGACAGAGAGACTTCAGGAATCGTGTATTTCTTCCCTGATGAAGGTTGAATTAATGTGTTATCTTTATAAAAGCTGTATGTCCACCAGTAACCTCCACTTATATCACATGTGAGAGTGACCGTCTCTCCAGTGAACACATGATCAGCCGGCTGTACTTTCACTGTAGC
>JBBPDB010000007.1:3251255-3267834 GCA_037974465.1 Brachypetersius altus
TATGTATGAACTTTGCCTGATTCAGCTGAATTGGTTTAACCAATTTATTGAAAGAGTGAAATTCCTTAATTGGACATCAACAAAGCTACTGGTTTATAGTAATAATGCTTTTATGGATCAGTTAATATGAGTCTTATGGTCTTTGGCAGAACCAGCCAGAACCAACAGAATTAGCCAGAACCAACAGAATTAGCCAGAACCTACAGAATTTTACTTCTAGTACTTGAAGTACTGGAATTATTACTATAAAGTCCACAGTTTAGTTTGTATCTAGTATTTTAACTTATTTTATTGATTTAGATTGGTATTTAGAGATATCCATCGTAAAATATTGAATTTACTCAAGATGAAGCCTTTGGTGGTACATTTTTTGAAGAAATACCCTTCATGTGTCAGTAAAATGATTCTACAGTAGCCAAGGCTGCTGGGCTCATTTCAGCTTGATATGCAGGGAGACCAGGACTAAAGGCACTATTTAAGTAGTTACCCATAGTTCTCTCTGAAACCTATATTACTGGTTTTGATAAAAACGTTGTTCTGGAAACATTGTTAATGAGAATATTGTTAATTTAGTGAAAAACAAAAAATCTACTCAGCCTAAATGAATCCTTACAGGTAATCCCATTAGAATACCAGTCTATCGGTTTCCGTTCAGACCAGTTGAATCACGAGAAATAATTCCTTTAAGCCCACACGCTGCAGGCTTATATTATCGCGTAATCCTGCATTAACTGTGTGTAAAACTAAAGCAGTCTGTTGGGAGATCACTGGAGAATTACTAGCTCAGCTCTTGGCTCAAGCATGTATCTGGCCCTGGTGTCAGCACTCTAAGATATAGCTCTTCCTTTTTTCCGGCCTGGCTGTCCCAGCATCAGTCGGAGGCTGTTGGTTCCGGTTGGTGCTTTCCCAGTTGATGTGACATAAACAAAAAGAAAAACCTTGCAAGAAGAGGAGAGGAGGGGATTGAAGAGTCAACATGCTGACCTACTCTATCTAAGATTTATAATAACTATAAAATATAATGTGCTGTACCTACAGGAATTCCCACTATTTGCAAATGTCCTATAAAACAGGACCTGAAATAGACATCGATATTTATAAGCAGTAATGAAACTGATATCCATAAAATCCTAGTGATATCTGCCCGTCCATGGCCTTTAGATAGACCACGCAAAGGACTTATAAGCCTTCTCGTTTTCCGACTACGATTCTTACACAACTCTTTCAAAATGAAGCCATTTAACGTGCAAATCGTCTTTGTAGTAATGTATTATGTACAAAAATGTTTAAATAAATAAAGGCCAGTCAGTATAGAAATAACAAAACAGCCTAATTTCCCACTACTACACAAATCTACAGTCAGTGCCTCTTTCTCCCCTTTATCCCCATTTGGCTGTGTTTTTGTTTCCTCTCACCAATATTAGCAGCCAGAGCGTCTTGTCCTTGGTCAGCCCTCCACCGCATTAGTGGTGGGGGTGCCTGTGGGAGTGGCAGTCTTCGCACCGAAGGTTGCTAATCCCTTCAAACACGCTGCCGTGGGCCAGCCGCGGGCCAGCCATGGCCGAGGGATACAGCAGGGCCGTAATTACACCGGGCCCTCTGTCATTACAATACATGCTGAAAAGCTGCCATGCTCGCAATTACAGTAACCAGCCTTTAACATGCAAAGGGGCTCAGATGAGAGTGCAGTCTGTGTCCACGAGCAAAGAGATGAGAGTAACACAGCATCCAAAGGTTACATGAGAAACTAATAGATCAGCTTGTGTTTGTGTAGACAGTTGCACGGAGCTAGCTCTTCATCAGCTTACACTGCAATAATAATGGAATATTCAAAGAAATAAATGCTGTTTGATCTTTTAGTTAACTTGCTACACCAGGGAAAGCGAAAGCATGCATCTGCTTGCGTGTGTGTGTGTGTGTGTGTGTGTGTGTGTGTGTGTTGCGCGTGTGCGTGTGTATATGTGTGTGAATTTAGACACAGCAGTTGGATGACCATATGGATCCGTTGGTGGCGCCAGGAGAGCATGCGGTTTGGAAACCTGATCAGCATCTCCCTGGTGACAGCTGGGGTCTTTACACCATCAGAACATTTGTAGACTTCTAATTTGTCATAACCACCTCCTGTGGCAAAGAAATATGCTGCAGGATGAGGTAAGATTGCCTGAATAAAAAATGCAAAAATCCACAACGGAACGAGAGAGGCAGCGAGTGAAAGAGATGCAACGCTCCGAGAAAAGACTCAGCAATTACATCTGAATATCACACTTATTTCGCTCGTCACACTTATTTTCAGTCATGAAGCATAACTCTCAACTCACATGCAACTGTTCATGCAGGTCCTGGTCTGCTTCCTCCCTCTCTGCGGAGTTTACTTTTGAGAAAAGATTCATTTGTGATGTGAAGAGGTGTTCGGGCGCTTTTCCACTGCACCATGTTCCAGAATTTTAGCCCCCCGCCATCACTGGGACTATGTTGCACTGGCCATCAGGCCAGGATTAGATTTTATAGATTCTGGTACAGAATTGGAACGGGCAGGACCTGATGTTACATGACGGTCTTCTCTTCTACCTTTGAAGCAGCTTCTTTACCCTTTTGAGCACAGTTACAGTCATAAGAACTCAAGAAGTTACAATAAATGAATCTGTTTTTGGTATTATTTACATTACTTTGTAAAGTTCTTAGCATTTAGCTGTCTACCTGCTTAGCCTCACACTTGTCAGAGGTGAATATAAACATTATTATTAATATTGGTCTTCATTTGAGTAACTGTGTGACTGCAGAAATTGTTCACAGTGTGCTATTTCATCATATCGACGCTTTGTCTGTTTTTGTGCACTACTTAATTTCATGTCACTCAATACGTTAAACTAACCAGCCATCAAAAGATCGTGTCTGCGCTCTTAATTGACGTTCCAGACAAAAAATGAGCTAGAATGGGTCGTGTCCGTTCTTGTTGGGCAGAGGAGAAACACCCCAAGATGTTCATTAAATGGACCAAAATAAACCCTAAAAGAATCAATTATTAAACTGTACACAAACGAAAAAAGGCCTGCATCAATGAACACTTGTAACACACCTTTGCACAACAGTGAATGTTAGTATACAGTCTATCAGACATCCTCTAGGGAAAGACACACACACACACACACACACACACACAGACCAGTATCAGTATTTAACAAGAGTGACAGTCTCAGCCAAGTAACAGTTTCACCCCCCCGCCCCTTAGCCATAAACACACACACACACACACACACACACATTTTCTGACAAGCATGGCTAGAGCATGTGCACTCCTCTCAGCATCCCGTGGTCTGTTTAGGGTTAGTGCGCCTGTGAGTAAATATCAGTTTAATATTTCATGGGCCTGTGTTTTCTCCTGCCTGTAACAGCATGTTCTTGACCCTCCATTTGTCTGAATAGGTCTTGTAGCTCTTCCGCTCATCAGTAAGAACACGGCTCCTTACTTCCCTCCTCCTGCCCACAAAGAGGCATTTTCTGCATGAGGGCACCGCGCTTTCAGCATCGCTCAAAGAAAAACGGAAAGGCAGGTGATTATTCAGCACAGCCTTACTGGACCTCTCTGCTTTCATCCCAACAACTTCAGTTCACACTCAGCAGCTACGACGAGGACAAGAAATGTCATATTTAACGTAACGTAAATGTAATTTGAATTCCTACCTTGCTTTTTTGCACTGTTTAAACTGTTTGCATTTAATCATGTTTCAAATTTGCCCAGTCTTTATTCATTTCTTCCTGCAATTCAGAGTTTTTTTTTAAATCAAAGACCATCATTGAATTTTTTTTTTCATTCACAACAACTAGAAAGGTTTATATTTGTACAAACGTGTTGCCTCCTACAAAACTAGCCCATAAACCAGTGATGCAAGGCACACAAGAAGCTCATAAGTCTTTTTTTCTAATACAGTATTTAGTGCTACTTTATGTTGAACCTCTTTGTTTCATTCACACAAACGACGTTAAAGATTCATATGGTTGGGATGATTGTTTTGTACTCAAAATCATGAATCATTTATAAAAGAGAAACCCAATGTAAACATCAAGCTCAGCATTTTTTTCTGTCGTTCCATTTCTTTTTAAAGATACATATTTTTTATTCAGAGCAACAATGACAGCAGCATCAAATAATGACAGTTCGTTTTTTTTAAATAATGACAGTTTTCATTATTTTTCATTCAATCCCAACAGTCTTTCCACTCAAATTAATTTTATTAATTTAACAATTCAACATTAAACAACATAGAAACACACATTCCCGAGTTCTACACATTACTATTCCACAATAATGAGCACTACAGTAACGCTAAGGGGTTTTTATTGCTTCATTATAGCGCTTTTTGTCGCGTTTTGGCTTTTGACATTCAGCAACTTTTTAAAAGTGACGTAAGAAATGAAACTGATGTCATTTTTGAACGACAACAGCAGCAAAGGTTCATGTTGATGCAATTTCTGCTTACGCTATAAACCATTAAAAATAAATGAACAACAAATAAATAAATAACCAAAACCAGCTTTTTTCTGATGTTGTGTTTCTTTTTAAAGGTTTGGGTGGAAAGACCTGTGAATGGCGGAAGCAGTGGAGAGTCTTCCTGTGTGTGTGTGTGTGTGTGTGTGTGTGTGTGTGTGTGTGTGTGTTTGTTTTCAGAGGGGAACTGGCCTGAGTGTTTTTGCTGTTGTATTGCAGTAATGCTCTCTAATGCTGATGGCCCCCTCGCTGCGGGCAGTCTCCCTATTCTCAGGTGGGCTCTCCCCGGGTATTTGCTGAAATAAGTGGAGAAGCTTGCCGGCAGTTTTAGCTTTCCGTGCCATTACTCCAGAGACACTGCACTTTCTGCAGCGTTTTCTTCAAACTTAAAGCTTTAACGGTGAGCCCAAGTGGACCTAAGTCCAAAATGACCTACATTCTGATTGCACTACTGGAACAAAGCAAGCGGCTTGGTGATTATATGATATTACTACATCTGTGATAAAGTAACCAAATTCAGCTTTAGCGTTTGAAGCCAAGGGTGTTTTTCAAGCTCGTAAAGACAAATTAAGTTTATTACAGTTGCAGCTGGCAGAGTTTACTAACACAAATGACAGTTATCTGTTCCTAATCACAGGGAAAACTCTGAGAGACTTTTAGTGAGTGATAAATACATACATCACATCCAATTACTTCACCTTCTGTTCATTTTCATTTTAGGATCAGGAGCATTGCGTCACAGGTGGATTTATAAATACCTGGACAAAATGCATTTAAATCAGTCGGGGGTGCGACTCAAATGGAAGTTATGGTGAATTGTCACACATCTCAAGCTATTGGTACCATTCTGAGGGAATTTGCTTCCTTCATTTTAATGATTTTTTTCCCATTGCTTTAAGACCAGAACTGGATTTGCTGCATGTATAATATTGTGTTTTGCATATAGAGCTGATTTTATCTATTTTATACTCTTTTTGTCTTTGTGTCTCTTTGTTTCTGTGCAATCGTAAGCAATTTCCAGCAAAGTTTTCTGATTCCAGTTCTGATTGTTATTTCTAACTATCCTGAGTGGTTTTAATATGATACAAATAGTTCAACTCTGTAGCATTTTAAACAGACAACTCAATAAATTCTAGCAGTATGTTTCGCTCCATAACATTAACGTTTATTGAGCTGCAATGTCTAATTAGGTTGAGTTGAGCTATTAACAACTTTCCTCTTCAGCTTGTCTTACTCCATAGCAGTTGCTATGAGAAACTACAATGGATAGATGTCCTACTAAGTCCTACTTAGATGTCCCAAATGGTGCAGTTACACATTAAGAATGCATATAACAACAGTATACCTACTGTCCGTGCGTTGACTTTAACAGACACAAAATACAGAAATTCAGTTTTAAAGGCTATACACCTGTGTTCTAATGTAAATGCTGGAGTAAAAGTTAATGTGTAATGAAATACAGAGTACTATAATCAATCTGTAGCACATATCCTGCCATTCCACTGCTGTGTTGGACTCTGTTGCTACACTATTAACAGAGAAACTTACCAATTTTTAACAGGGAAGCAATTCACTATTAACAGAGAGGCAGCATCAATAGGTCTGTCATGTACATTCACATTACATTAGTGCTATAATAAATAAATTAATGTGTCTGGGGTTTTCCATTTCTGTATGCAGACCTTTACACACTTTAGCAAGCGCTTGTTGGTTGTGGCAGACAACGTGTTGCCCTGGTTTGTCTCTTGAAAGAAGAAAAAAAAAGGGGTGGGGGGGGGTACTAATGTTCCACATTAGCTGCAACAACACAAAAAGCCAAAAGTGAGTGAGAGTACATGAAAGGAAAGCTTTTCACTGGAAGAAAAAAAACCCTCTTTTAGCAGTTTTACAGGGGAAACCTGGGCCACACTGTAACTTAGATTTGTGGCCGCGCTAAAGAAAAGAGAACAAGGAAAAGAAAGAGGAAAAGAAAGAGAGAGGGGGCTATGGATTTTAATCCATCCGTCGATAAAGGTCACTACTCCAAAGGGTTTTATTTCTCCGCCGCACATCAAAGAGTAAATCCGCTGATTGCCCCGGCTGAATGGCGAGTCAACAAGGCCGGGGCTATGGGCCGCTTCTATGGCTCAGTGTGTGTGGAGAGGGCCCATAATGTGCAGGTTTTCTAGCAGGGGCCCCCGGATCAATGGGCTGCCTGACCTTTGCATTGTGCGGCCGGCTCTGCCCGTGATGTCATGCCATCTATCCGCTGCCCCCCCTCAAAGGAGCGAGAGAAAGCCAGGCACGGTCCCACACCGTCCACCCACTGCGAGACAGAAAAGACAGCCCCGAAGCATCATCTGCAAATGTATCCACCTCAAAAGCCCATCCGCGCGGCTCATCTCCAAAGATTAAGGCCAGCACACACTGGGCCAGTGTTGTATAGCGTTCTGCAGTATGTGGGTCTAATAAGGCATCACAGAGCGGCATAGGCTTTATTTATTTATTTATTTATTTATTTATCTATCTATCTATGTATCTATTTATCTATTTATCTAGTTTATGTTATTTACCGGCTCAGTCGGAATTGTCCTGGTTTGTTGGTTTTAAAATATGATTTTATGTGGCAATTAGAATTGTATACTGTATTTATATATTTAAAGTAGACCCACGAACATAATGTTGCCTCTGATAATAGTCAATAGGGCAGACAGACTTTCTCCTGTTACTGCTGTTTTTGCTGTATTTGTTCCGTTTTTAAATAATACTGTCTACTTCAGCATATTTAGTCACTTCACAGGACCAGCATCATGAGACCCAAAGCGAAGCCGAGATGGGAGTGATGCAGTCTTTATTTATTTATTTATTTATTTACCTATTTTATATTATTTTCTGTCTCGATCAGAATTGTTCTGGTTTGTTAGTTTTTAAAATATAATTTTATATTACGTTGCCTACAAAAATAGTCAATAGTGCAAACAGACTTTAGACAGTTACTGTTGATTTGTTTTTAGTTTATGTTTTTTATATAATGGGATTTAATTCAGTGATATTCGTACAAAACTAAAGGTTTTCTCAGTTTGACCTTGTGTGTTTTGGGTACATTCTTAGCAAAAATGGTTTTATACAGAAGGTTATTTGGCTTCCAATAAGAAAAGAACACATTTGATGCTATATTGTATCATGTGTAAAAAAGATTCTCTGAAGAAGCGTTTATGGATTCAAAGCATTAGTATATAGTTTGAGTGTTTGATCTTGGTAAAGAAAAGTAATTAGCAGGACACTTCAGTATCTAAACTCAGTTGGAAAGAGCCATTCTGTCATTTCACAAGACCGCCATCTTGAAATCCAAAGCGAGGTTGAGGTGGGATTCAGATTGTACAGATGGAGGAGGGTGAAACATTCCTATGCCAATATAGTACTGTAACTATGAGGGATGTGCACAAATATTCAAGCTTTTTTTTATTATTCATGGTGCCTGTATTTTAATCCTGATGGATATTCCTTTTATCATTGGAACAAGGACAAAATATACAGTCAACTGTTCCGAACTCAACCACAAACGTTATCTTAGCTTATTAGCTTATCTGAGGCAGCCTCTGTTACTCATCCAGAATAAAGACCCACCGCTTTTGTCTTTGGTGACTTTAGTATGATAATAAAATCCTGAAAATCCCTCCTCAACATCAACACATACGCCTTCTATACATTTTAATGACTCTGCCTTTACCATCCTCCATCCACACAGAGAGATTCCTGGATTCCCACTTCAGCCATACTCTGGATGGTTTTTGGGCCTGTGAAATAAACGAATGGAAATAAAATTCCTTATTTCTCAAGCTGTCCAACAAACAAAGTAAAATGTAAAAATGTTCCACAAGTGCAGCACACAGAACAGTACCCCCTAGTTTTACGCCGATCAGGAGTTACAGATTCAGTCTCACGCGGAGACTTTCACACAAGGGGACTCGGGGCAGGCTGTAGCCGACCTGGAAGCACTTTTTTCATATTCCACCCCAGGGTCGAGCACCTGCGCTCCAAGCGCGATTTCTCCGCGGTGCAAGCCCTCAGACACTTCAAATTTCACAGTTCGATTGATCTCCAGGAGACCTTTCCAACAAGCCCTCATTTGTATTTTTAGCCCCAATAGATCAAGGGTTATTCCCCGGAAACTGCTCACTTTGCCACACTCATGTTTTGTCCCGCCCCCTTCCAAGTTGCGGGGAACTTAAACGTAAATATGGGTTTACTTTTCCATTTTCTTTAAGGGTAATGCATTAAACTGAGTTTTAAATGAAATTAAAGTGTTCTGGGTGCAGATTTGGGGGCATATTTAGGGTTTACCCTATTAAAAAAATGTTAAGGCATATTTTACTAAAACACATTATATGTGGGTGCTCTAGGAACGCAACTTATTACAAAGAGTTGTGTTCCAGCTGTATTACAAAAAATAACAATTAAATAAAAAGAATTCCTTGGAATGCTTCTGCCTCCTTTGCCTCACTGATTGCTATGGAGCAGTAAAGGCTAACCCAAAGCCAAGTAATGAATATTTTAATAAAAATAAATATAATAAAATACAATTCGGTTTCCGAATAATTTAGAGCAGAAATTATTGTTCATCCAAAATTAAAGAAATATTTTAAATATAATACACCCTAAATGTAAAGTTAAGCGGTTAATGGCTATTTACATGACAAGATATGTGTTGCAGTAATGGTGCTAAGTGTTAACTATACGAGTTTTGCTCAGTCTACCCACTACTTCAGACTAGAGTAGACACAGGAATGTCAATGCATACAATATGTAAAAGTGCTTTAAAGTTTGGATCTACAGGCCATTTCCAGCTTGAGTGGTTAATTGTGTGTGGCACATCCAGAGATACCCCACTGACCACAAAGTTATGAATTAAACAGTACAGGTTTAAAACTAGTGAGAGCGGCGCAAGTTGTTGAATAAATAAGGCAGAGAGTCTACAGGCATTTGTAAAGGACGCAACTCTGTCTGTTGAGTTAATACACAGTTCAGAGTGAACTCCGAGGGATAAAGAGGGGGAGCTTCTCATTGTTCAGCCGTGAAAAGGTTTCTTTGTAGCGAGGAGGGCCGATGGCAGCTGGTAAGGTCCTCTCGGCTCTCCGAAGACATGGCACTTTCTCAGAGTCACAGAGTGCATTCGAATGGAAATCTAAAGAGGTAGGCGTGAACCATTTGTTTAGCCATGTTTGTGTTTGCTGTCAGCATGCCTGTCTGTGTTGTGGGGGCCGGCCCTTTTGCCACACAAAGTGACTGTGTTTGTGTGTGTGTGTGTGTGTCTGTGTGAGTGTGTGTCCCCTTTTTTTCACCTCCAGACATAATCGATGGGGACCGGGGCAGCGAGGGAAAAAAAGGGGAAGCTCTAAAAGAGACAGTTGCCCAAGCCATCTTTGTGGGCCCTCTTTGTGATGGCGACAGATGTTGTAATTGCCAGCTGATAGATGGGCTGTGGAGCAGGTCATTAGGGGCCTCCTTGACTCGGGGAAGCTCCAGAGGATCTCGGGGCCGAATTTGGGGAGAAAGGGTTAATGTCTAAGTGGGAAAAGCTGAGCAGGGGCTTGGCGCACGGATGGATGAGGAGGCAGGTTAGACGGGGTCCCTATTCACTGGAAGAAGAGCTATTAATAACGGAATTGGCCACGCGTTGAGAGGGACACTGTCTGGGACCCTTGTTGGGTGGGGAAAGCCTGCGCAGGACAGAAGAGGATGCAGGCCATGGGCAAACCCCCAAATTATACACACCCTCCCCCTATTGTGTGGACACTAATGCATTAATGCGGATGACTTATTGTGCAACAATTAAGGCAAGGGAAAACGACCCTTTAAAGATGCTTGAGACTAGAATACCTGAAGAAAAGTGCTGTCTGTGGGAAAACAGAGAAGCTCAAAAGCAATTTTTCACAACTACAATATATATATATATATATATGTTTACCAAAAAATCCCTCAATCATCCAAGACTTGTTTTGATGTCTGAAATTTGCTTCTTTAGTTTTGCACTGGACCTATAAGTCAAATGTAGTTAGCAAAAAAGCTTAATTATTTTTTTGTTTTTTGTTGTTGTTCTGTTTCTTTTGGGATTTTTTTGCATTTGCCCTTCGTTTTCATGTTTAATTCCACCATGCTATCACACCAGAGGAAAAAAATCTGCTCTGAGTCATAGAAAGCTAGCCACCATCTTTTTGAGCTAAGGCCAATTCAACATCATTGAAAAGCTCAACAAGCCTGGAGGAGAACACTACTGTAATCTCAGTTCATAGATGCCTGTGGTAGCCTTGTGATTGGGGGGAGAGGGAGGACCATCCTATCCCCCATGAGTGAGCGAGGCCAGTTACACTCTCTGGTCATGGATGGCTATGGCTTGCCAGGCTGTAGCTCATGATTTGCTGATGATAGGACCAATGATGCATCACTCGGGAATCTGGTGGTGATTATCTCAATTTAGTTGTTTCTGACATTGGTGCCAAAGGCAGCCATCTTGAAACCTGATTAATGCCCATATTCTTGTTTATGGGCAACAGTTTGTCATCACATTTGCAAGAGTTCTTGAGATTATTTAACAATCATGATTTGGGGTGTGACTTGATGAACACAGCACAGTTTGATAGACTCTAATTGGTTACTGTAAACATTTCATCACTTGTTAAATATCATACGTTGGTGGTTGGTTTGGAGTAGTGAGTGATATTAGTGCCCTCATTTGACTCTGATTCCCTGATTAGGCAAGTAGATTGGTGCTCTACATCATTAAGAGTCCTTAGGCGGAACTCTTAATTCATAGTCCTAATTAGCAATGTAATATGATTAAATTTTAAGTTGCTCTGGATAATAGCTGTCAAACATTAGCCTCCAGTGTGAAACTAAATAAGCAACCTTCAGACACTACTCATGTTAAAATAAAGTGTTGGCTGGGTATTAAATGTGTGGCTGCGGTCACCAAGATGGGTGATAAATTAGATGTTTGGACTGGATTCCTGACTTGTTCCAGAGACCCAAGGTCAAGTTTTGGTAAATACCCAGAAAAAACATCCAACTATTGATGTCCCATTCATCTTTGCACTGAGCTTCTGAACGTGTGAGAATAAGGGAGACAGAGAGAGACACACACAGAGAGACCAATAGAGAGAGGGAGAGATGCCTATTCTCTGGTAGCTCTTTCAAGGTCATTGGGGTTTGTGTCACAGTTACACAGGGTGTCACTCCACAGCAAAGTGAATTGTCAGTTTGTTTGTACAAGCTGTGGGATTGCGTAAGACGTCCCTCTCCCCCTGAACGCTCCCCAGAGGTCAATTAGGACAGATGAGCTCCTCTCCACACAAAGGGGACGGGTGGCCCTACAGCAGTCCTGGGAGCCACATAATTAACAGTTATAAAGTACTTTGGTTCGTTAATTGAATTAGTTAATCCTTTTGTCAGTGATCCTCAGCTGAAGGGTCTATTGTAGGAACGCTCTTGCAGCATTGACGGTCCGAGGCTTCTCTTTTTGCAGATGATAATGGGAGCTTCCGGTGTAGTATTCAGAGAGAGAGAGAGAGAGAGAGAGAGACAAAGAGAGAGAGAGTAGTATTGACAGAGAGAGAGAGAGAGAGAGAGAGAGAGAGAGAGCAGTATTTCCAGAGAGCGAGAGAGAGAGCAGTATCCACAGAGAGCGAGCGACAGAGAGAGAGAGACATAGAGAGGGAGTGGTATGCAGAGAGAGATAGAGAGAGAGAGTAGTATTGAGAGAGACAGAGACAGAGTGAGAGAGAGTGAGGGAGAGAGTAGTATTGAGAGAGAGAGAGAGACAGAGACAGAGAGAGAGAGATGCTAGAATATTACTACTACAGGAATGGGAAACGAGATTCAAACATTCCTGTTAGTATTTCCGTTGCTTTAAATGAGCTCCAAATTAGTACATAACATTTTTGACGTCTTGCAAAAATGAGATCTTTATGAACATCTAACAAAATTACCGCAGGTCCTACATATCAATTATGCAAAAGAAAATGCATATTCTTGAGCAAATTACACCTGGTTTAATTAAATATGATGCAGTCATTTAAGAAGATTTCACCTCACAAGTTGTGATTACGGTGAGCGTCCTGGTAAACATTATTAAACACAATTCTAGCAAAAGCTACCGAGCAATGTTGTGAAACATCTCTGTCAGTACAACTGGTCAATAATATGCAGCTGGACTGGATGTACAACTAATCTTCCTCACGCAGGTGCAACACGATGATAAAACCAATGATAAAGAAGGTAAGAGAGAAGCCAGCAGAGAAGGGAGCTCCGAGACGACTTGAGAGGAGCAGTTACAATTACACAGAGAACAATGAGCAATTAACTCTGCCGCAGATGGTTTGATGGCTGAAAAAGATGAACAGAATTTGCATGCAGTTCTTTTTCACACATATTTTTTTCATTTTTTAGTTTAGAACAAAGCGCACAGGGTAGATGGAACATAGAGGGAGATCCTTGACAATTATGTAGCTCATCTTGTTTGTGGAAAGTAATGTTGCTTGATCCCAAACTTCTCTGCATCCCACATCAGCAAAGGAGTGGAGTGCTGGAACACAGACATTTTAATAACACAACAACCTTAATCATAACTAAAGATGTTTTTTTTTTTTTAAAGTAAAGTTACTTGAATGGCCTTGTTGATACAATCATGCCAATGAAGGTATTTTTAATTTGAGGAATTTTTTTAACAAAGCAGATTTTCCACTGCAATATTATTGTTATTTATCTTCTATATGATACAATTCTTTCTCCTCTGGCAATATATGCTTATTTTACAGCTGATAAGCCATACAATGTTGCAGTTAAAGCCAGGTTATCACCAATTGTGCCACCATGATCACAAGAGAAACTTTGAAGTGATCAAAAAAGGAACTAGTGCGGATGTCCTCCTTATCTCTTTCAGACTGTTCTCTTTACCAGTTATTCAAATGGGACTGGCTTGGCCTGTCCTCATTTTACAGCTCTACTTGAAGCACAGGTGAGGAAGAAGTGCATGAAATCTTGTATGATGTGCTTAGTGGCCTGCTGAACCTCGATTTGCATTTCACACACATGCACATAGACACACCTTCTGAACACCAAATATATCAGGGGACCCCTTTCAGCATCCTTAATGCTTTTTGCTCCCATCCCAACAAGGCTGTAAAGGCTGGCTGCCAAAATATGCATGGCAAATAAATGCATCTCAGGGCACCATGGGGCACTCCTGGCCATTTTGGTTGGCTGGAACATGCCAAGACTGATTGCCGAGGGGGAGGGGAGGTCGAGATAAGCAGCAGCACTCTTATGCACGTCTTGCACTGTCACGATGGTTATGTAAATATTTGAGCAAGAAATCAGTAGCACCTTTGTATTACTTTTTTAGCACATTAAGCATGCTATCTGAGCTTGACTCCCTCCGTCTGACGAGCTGGCATCCAGGGGATTTTATTTCTTCACACATCCTGTAAGACTGTCATCCAGCATGATCTGATTCCATTGACGATGACCTGGGAGTGTGAAACACAGTGTTTGATGGCTGTTATTGTAAAAGAGGGTGTGACATTGGCATTAGCAGTGCGCTTTTCCTCTCCGGTGCCACATGTGTCCTCTTACTGTTGCGTTTCATGCGAGACATGACCAGACCTGACCAGCTGAGATGTCACCACTGAGGAAAATATCCAGGTAAAGTATGCAGCCCTTTGAATTCAGCTCCATTGGACCATCTGGCTAATGGCTTATATTGAGTGGGGGAGGGGGCTATTGCACTATTTTTGATTGCATGGCAATCATTTTCTTTACTTACTTACTCTCACTCCCCCTCTCTCTGCCTCTCTCTCCAGTCAAATGGACTAATTAGAAGGGCATAAAGCGCGCACACACCTGTTACTGCAGCCGTGTTAATGCAGACGATGCACACACACCCACACAGCACACACTGAGTCCTCTAACGGGCCCAAATTAGACATCATGCAATTAAACCCAACTGCATTAGCATTCCGTTTCCGTTCATCAAATCAGACAGCTCAAAGAGCATTCTGTTTTTGCCATTACTTGTATTTCTTTAGTTTTGTGTTTGTCTTTGTGTGTTAAAACATTTAGATAAGTAGCTAGCATGTTATAGAGACACGTCATCCACTGCAGTCTCTTGACCTCACCCTTTCCAAACGCCATCTTCAGGTCTGAAGCGTATTAGATGAGCCATCAGAGGGGCTGATGGTACATCTAATAGGATCGGGGGGACTGAAGGCGTCGACTTCAGAAGCAGAACTTGTTCAGAAAACTGTTGTTTTTCTTTTTCAGCCCCATGAACAAAATTGTACACAAATCCTTTATGCATGACAGCTTTGTTGTCTTGTATTTAGTAAGGTTGACTGCATTGCAAGGCAAATAGTTCACTGTGGCTAACTATTGCCAAGGACAAATGATCTCCAGTAGAAAGATCTGCACTTCCAGTGGATGTTGGTAAATTGTTAGCTAATCATTGCTCTAGCTATCTAGTTTTTAAAAAGCTAGCTTGGTAGATTTAGCTCTGGAAGAGAACACTACAAAAAATAGATGCAAGTATTGAACTGAACAGCTTGGACCATTATGACTGCTGACAATATTTCTCTTAATTTCCAGATAAAAATTATTTAAAGCCTCATGAAAGCATCAGGAAATGACAAAACATCAAAATAAGAACAATTATGCAGTGAAGAATTCAAAGAAAACAAGGAATTGGACAGATACTGCCTTGGAATGGTTTTCATACTTATAGAGAGAAATTGCAGAGGTCTCCTTTTTCCGGAGCAGTATATGGGTAGAAATAAGTAGCTAGATGTATAGTTGGCTAGCTATATAACAAGATAAATTGTTAGCCAACAGGCTGCTTATTGCTCTAGCTAGTTGTTTGTTGTATTTAAACATCCACACACACACAAATATACAGTATATAAACCCACCTGTGTAAATATATTAATACACACACCAACATACATGGCTAGATAAATATTTGGCTAGCTAGCTACATTTGGATCATATATTCATCTAACAAACTCTGGCTTGCTGTCTAGTTATCCAACTGGGCATAGATATAGAAATAATAGGGCATGGAGTTAGTTACGGCCTATTAATGATCCAAATCATAACCATAAGGCAATGAATAATGACAAGGAATTGTGCATAAAAGTACATTTTGCTTAATCTGCCTGTGCCCATTTGTCACAGTGTATCTTTTTTGCTAAACTCACTTGAGAAAAGTTTTGCGCTGCAGTTCTTCACAGTTCACAAATTCCTTCTGGTCGATTTTAATTTTTTAATTTTTTTTTCCCCAGGCAGTGTATGCTTGGGATTTTGCGGGCAACCGAGACAGCGTGTGAAAGCAGGGGCCTTCCCTGACCCCCACTGCGTGCAAAGATGGCATACGGCAAGAGTCCCAAAAAAAATGTAATTAAACACAAATAAGATTCATACAATCAGGGTGTGGAGATCACTGAAAGGTGGTGCTGTTGTGGAGGTGGCAGAAGCCCATGGGCCTGAGAGAAGTTTGGGTCCATCAGAAGGCCTAGGGAGAGAAAGAGAGAGTGAGTGGGGGAGAGAGGGGGATAGAGGAGGAGAGGTGGGAGAGCTGCTGTGGGGATTAAGTGCCTGCAGTTTGAGGTAGCCCTGTGGTTGGAGGGTTTAAATTAGCCTGGAGATGACAATCCCCATTAGGAGGGATTAGATGCCTGCTGGAGGCCGGCGTGGCTCTGGCATCGCTAAGGCTGGCAGGGGCATCCGTCATAGCACACACCCGCAGAGACGGGGCACCAACTGCTCACTCCACCGCTACCATGCCCACAGACTGGAACATTCTCAAGCTCTGTTTACCTGATTGCATGTGTCTCCGGAATTGCATTGGTTTGCATTGGTTTAATAGTGTTTCTGTAACACATAGTGTGTGCAAATGACAGCATTAACATGATTGCTGGGACTATAATAGAAGCCAATGAAAGGACAATGAACTTTTACATTTATAGAAATCAAATATATACATATAAATTAGGGCTGTTAAAAATATCACGTTAACTATTTGCGTTAATTTATTTTCTATAACGCTTTAAAATAAATTGATCGCGC
>JBBPDB010000007.1:3298084-3318748 GCA_037974465.1 Brachypetersius altus
TTTGTGTGTGTGTGTGTGTGGGTGGGTGTGTGGGTGTGTGTGTGTGTGTGTGTGTGTGTGTGTGAGAGAGAGAGAGAGAGAGAGAGAGAGATGGGGGGCGGTGAAGAAAAAGGGACGCTCGTGCGTGTTTATGTCTCAGTATGTGACCAATAGAGTGAGAGAATGTTTGAGTGGCGAGGCGCGAGATCTTAAAAAAAGGAAAGAAAAACACGCAGCGCGCGCTGCTTTTTTCTTCACTCAGAGACGGAGGAAAAACAGACGGTGCGACGGAGGAAGAGAGAAATTCGCGCAGCGACACTTTTTCTTTTCTTTTTCTGCGTCTCTGTTGAAAGTTTTTGCTCGCTGTGGTGGGGGTCTCGGCGGAGGGGCGGACTGAGGCGCTTCGGATTAATCTCAGCATGCAGAGACCGAGCGGCCCGGGCGCCGCCTTCTCCATCGACTCCCTGATCGGGGCCCCACAGCCCCGGCCGGGCCACCTGCTCTACACGGGCTACCCCATGTTCATGCCCTACCGGCCCCTGGTGCTGCCGCACGCGCCTCTGCCCTCCGGGATCCCGCCGCTCGCGCCGCTCGCCTCCTTCGCTGGCCGGCTCACTAACTCGTTCTGCGCCGGGCTGGGTCAGGGTGTTCCCTCCATGGTCGCTCTCACCACCGCGCTGCCCGCCTTCTCCGAGCCCGCAGACGGCTTCTTCTCCTCGCAGGAGGCGGCGGGCGCGCGGCTGAGCGCGGAGCCGGGTGGCACAGACAGCCCACGGGAGGAGCTCCTCCACCACCGGGACAAGAGCACGGATCTCCTTAACTTCACACATTCCTTCCAGACCGTCACAGGTGAGCACTGCGCGGGGCAAGGGGGAGTCATGGGTTTGTGGCAAAAAATGTCATTAGGCAACGTTTTGCAGTAGAAAAAAAGTTTTTGAAGAAACCTCTAATAGCTAGAAACGTTCGTGGTTCTGCGTTTGAATTGATTGTTTTCGTTTTTAATAGAAATGCTTCATTGTTCTTTTGTTTTTATTTTTTACATTTTTTATCTCAACGCGCTTGAAACCAGTGAGGATTTTGGTTTTAATTCATTTTAGCCTAATAATTCTACACATCCTTTAAAATAATACCGCGTGTTAGATTTTTTATAGTACTGCACAGTATTAGAAAACACATTATTGTGCATTTTAATCCTAATAAATTATAATCAAAATAATTACAGGAGTTTAAAAATTGAAACACGACTAAGTTTTTTTTTTCCAAAATCGTAAAGCGGTGCGTCACTTTTGCTTTAAACGTTTACACAAAATGGGATATAAAATCGAAACATTACAATATACTTTTTATTATGTTCAGTTATTTGTTAGTAATGAAAACGTATTTCATTTGTTGCCATTTACAATTATTATAATTATTATTGTTGCTTATTTTCTATTTTTTAAGCTGTTCCTTGTTCTTACTCAGTGGATTTAGTATCTAAACTTGCTGAAAGAGGGCCGTGAACTTTTATCTGAAAAATAAAGCGGTTTCCTTTTTTAACCTGTAGTCACGAAGTAATGACAACTTGTTGGAGAATTTAAACATACAGAAGACATCACATAAGAATACATATTTTCAAGATTTAGGCCCCCGTTGAGGTTTTAGATAACTCAGTGTGCTTTTTCACAAAATGCAGTGAAATTCAGACCAAAACCGAGACGAGGAGTGGAGCAGTGTTGACTTTAGAGTGTGTGACGCGTCTATAGAGTTTACTTTCCACACTTGACGAAGGGTGACCCAGTGCTAATGCTAATCACGTGTGCTCTGTGCACCCCTCCTCCCCCCTGTTCAGGTGAGACCAAACTGTACAGCTCGGACGATGAGAAGTTAGAGCTGAAGTCTGCGGAGGCTGCGTGCAGTGACCGGGACGAGAGTTCTGGGGGCGACAGTGAGAACGAGAGCTTCTCGGACGGGGCACCGGGACATGGAGGAAAGATGAAGACCGGAGGAGGAACTGGAGGAGCTGGGGGAGGAGGAGGTGGTGGTGGAGGAGGAGGGTCTCGCGACCCTCTGCCTCCGGGCGCTTCTGCGGCCAAGAGCCGCCGGCGACGGACCGCCTTCACTAGCGAACAGCTCCTCGAGTTGGAGAAGGAATTCCACTGCAAGAAGTACCTGTCTCTGACCGAGCGCTCGCAGATCGCGCACGCGCTCAAGCTCAGCGAGGTCCAGGTGAAGATCTGGTTCCAAAACCGGCGCGCAAAGTGGAAGCGCATCAAGGCGGGGAACGCGGGCGGGCGCTCCGGAGAACCCGCCCGGAACCCCAAAATAGTGGTGCCGATCCCCGTGCACGTAAACAGGTTCGCCGTCAGGAGTCAGCATCAGCAGCTGGAGCAAGGAGCCAGGCCCTGAAAACAACAACAAACAACAACAACTATACCTGCTCCAACAAAATGCATGAAGCACAAACGAACAAAGGAATTAACTCAAATAACCACCCGGATTTCATCTTTATATCAATAGATGTTTTTAATACGGTATTTTGTCGAGCTTTTATTATTATTATAATTATTATTATTTTTATTTCCCCCTCCAAATCTTAATGTGCCCTGTCTTTAATTTATTGCTTTGTACATTTGTAAATATTAAAACGTGTCTGACCGACACATGTGCACTATGAAAATATGATTGTAAATGGACGTTTTTAAAAGTATTTATAAGTTGTCTAGTTTGGATTATCTGCATGTGCTCTCTCACTCTTTGACACACACACACACACACACACACACACACACACACACACACACACACGATTTGAGTTGTACGGATCTTGTACGGCTGTATGAAGGGCATTATTTCTGGTGTTGTCCCAAATATTTTGTGCATGCGTTTTAAAAATTCCTGGCGTCTTTAAGAAGCTATTTTATTTTTTTCTTTTGTGGAGAAAATAAAAAACGGTGATTCGTTGAAATAAATAATCAAAAGACCACACGACGCACGTGCTACATTTGTAGTGATGAGACGAATCTTGAGCAGAAGGCTTGAACTGTTTGAAACCTACAATCAGGTGAAAACAGAAAAACAAACAGATAAAAAGAAAAGAAAATAGAAAAGGCAGAAAGGGGTTCTTTATAAGCACTAATTATGAAGAACGGCTCCATCACACCTTCAATTAAGCGGGATGACGTGGCCTGTAATTGACCAATGGATGAGCTAGTGTGTTGCTATGGATGCAGTTAGTTTGGTGAAACAGGTTTGTTTCTGTCTCATTTCGCTTAGTCAGCCGAGTCACTGTGAATTTACGGTTAGGTTCGGAATTTTTTGGCCAAAACGGACCGCGCTGTTCAGTCTGACCGAGACCAAAACCCTTCTCACCGAGACGAAAAGAAGTAACGGGCAATTAAGGTATAAAGACACTCAGTGGGAAATATATAGAGATGTGAAATAAAAATATAGAAATATAGCCATATAAAAATTAAGTTTCCTTAAAATTCGCATTTCCAGAAAAATGGGGAATATTTCTATTCGATACTTTTATATATTTTCCTCTGAGGGTCTTTATATCTATCACTCACACTCAAAACAGTTGCGAGATCACTATTTACGTTTGCTTAACTGTAACTTTTTCTCTAAGACTTATAATGACGGAACATAACAGGCCTGATGCAGGTTGACTTTTTTTGTTTAATTTAAATGACGTTGTTTTGTTAACATTTTATTTAAAGTGCATGTTCCTCCAGGGTCCTTGAATTTACGCGTGTAAATGAAAAAAGTGTCGCGTTTATTACAGAGGTTTATATGTTGAGCTGTTAATTTAAAGACAAAGATCAGTGACTGAATTTAGTTGTGCTCGTTCACACTTTTCTTGCAAATATATTTTAATTCAAACTATGATACACAAACAAAAAGCTACCCTGAATGTGTCAATCTGACACCAACAAAACACACAAGAACGCAGTTACTATCAGGACTTAGTAAAGTGGACTTAGGAAGTGGATCGTATTGTAATCCGTTTAATCCGTGTCCTACTGACGA
This sequence comes from Brachypetersius altus, assembly GCA_037974465.1. Lineage (NCBI taxonomy): Eukaryota > Metazoa > Chordata > Actinopteri > Characiformes > Alestidae > Brachypetersius > Brachypetersius altus. The sequence continues at coordinate 3,302,075 of JBBPDB010000007.1, forward strand.
TGAAAATCCAATAGGCCTATCTGACACACATCACGGGCTGTGGGTGCAGCAGACTTTCTCGCGTTATTTACTGTTTGTGGAGAGTGGCAGGTGTGTGGAAATGTTTGTAGAATTTCTTGAAGAGCTTCAGAACTTCAAATCTTATTTTTTTCTCACACGTTTTAGAGTGAAAAATATTAGTATGACATCACAGCCTGTCCCATGATGATTTTAGAGAAAGAGAGATCGAGAAAGAGAGAGAGGGAGAGAGAGGCGAGGTTTTGTTAATGAGTGTGAGACTCATTTGTCTCTCTTTAGGAGGCCATGTTGTCAGAGAGGAGAGTGATGGATCCCTACACTGGTCATATCCACCTAACAGTAATGATCTTCAACATCAATCACTCTCTCTGTTTCTCTGTCTCTCTGTCTCTCTGTCTCTCTCGTCGTAATCCTGGAGGTTTGTACCCCAGGCATGTGTGCAATTATATTTAAATTTTTCTTTTTGTTCTATAAACATGATATACAGTAGTTAAATGACTTTTTTTTAGTTAAGTAGCAGGGCACATCAGCGTGACGTGATGTGTGATTTTTGTACAAAAAAGTGAAGAAATGTCTGTCAACCTTTAAAGTCACATTACAGAATAAAACTAAATAAATAAAAACACTTTTGATGATAATAAAAAAACAGACTTAAAGACAGAAATATTTATTATAAATATCTCACTTTCGTTCCTGTGCGTGAAAAACCCGTAGATCAGAAGTTTTTCGCGCGCGACTCTCGACCACCAGGGTCCCTCTGTGTCTTCAGAAGGTGTATGCTAATTGAAGTTAATTAATATTGCTCACAAAACGACTTTAAAAGAGTTTAAAACAGTTTAAAGAAGGTTCCAGCTTTCAGGGCGCCCCTGTTTATTGCGGCTTCTCCTGCATGAGAGAAAGCCATGTTTAAGAGCTCGTGTTTTAAGACTTACGTTTCAAAATTAAAATAGCTTCTGTCATGAAACGATGAAACGACATTCTCTCTCTCTCTCTCTCTCTCTCTCTCTCTCTCTCTCTCTCTCTCTCTCTCTCTCACTCACACACACACACACACACACACACGCACACGCACACTCTCTCTCCCTGGCTTCTTTATGTGCCTGGGCCTTTCATCCATTGTCTATTTAAATACAAAATCCCACATAAAATCATAAATAGTTATTGAAAAGATTGAAAAGGTTTGTACTTGTTTATGATAATAATAATCATCATCATATTTATTATAATATTATTATTATTACTATTTTTGTTATTTTTATTATTATTATTATTATTATTATTATTATTATTATTATTATTATTATTATTATTATCAGCAGCAGCAGTAGTTATACTTTTAGTATGTGTTTTATTATTATTGATTATTATGTTATTCTTACAGCACTATTAGAAGTAATGGTATTAGTATTGTTGTTGCTGTTATTACTGTTGTTATAATTATTAGCGATACAAGAAGTATAGTTTATTATTTATTAATATTATTATTATTGTTGTTGTTGTTAGCAATAGGTGTTGCATTATTATATTGTTGTTGTTGTTGTTGTATCTGTACAGTCTGATGATGTTGTGCAGGAGAGCTGAGGTGTGGTGTTTGGAAGGTGTGGAGGGACAGACAAGCTGGAGTTGGTCTCCTTTTCTGCTGCTGCCCGGTGGGGGGGCCCTCAAACTACACAAAACCCTCCTTTAATTCAGCCCCTCTACAATGGACCCGGGGCTACGGGGGGCGTCCCGGTCCGGTGGCTCAGGAGCCTCAGCCCCTGCGCCGGTCCGTGCGGATCAGTCTTAGGAAGACCATATGGAAATGTTCGTGGAAATTAATTATTCAGAAATTATGCAAAACGTTTCCAAAGTGCTTAATTGATTATGGGGGCCGGTTGACTCCCACTACACCGCCCAAGCTAAAAAACGGCACCATTTCAGTTTAAAGTCTTTTATTTAGTCGACATAGCCAGTCAAGGTGGGCAGAAATGGGGTGGGGGCAGTGAATGAGTATTAATGTGCCCCCAGTTCTCTAGTCCACGGGAGACAAAGTCTAACAAAATTAGTATGCAAAAAAGAGCCACCCTCTTGAGGCCTGTAATTTTCTCTCAAATGATTTCCTCCGTTTTAGGATCAAACAAACACTGTTTGGACTGCGCATGCGCAGGGAAGAAGCATTTAAAGAAGTTGGCCTGAATCAGCAGGTGGGACTTTGGGGTGCGGGGACGTTGATGTGTGTGTATTTATATGTGTGCGTGTGTGTGTGTGAGAGAGAGAGGTGTGTGTGTGGAGGCGGTGTTTAAGAAGGTGAAGCCTGTAGGTTTTTGGAAGGGCTGGTGAGAATGGCGCGCGCTCAGGTCAGACTCTGCCGCGCGCGTTTGGCCCCGAGCCGCGAAGCTTGTGAGTGTTAAAGCGCGAGACAGAGGAGGCCGCCCGCACCATGCTGGGCCATTTCTCTCCAGAGTTAACTTAATTAAACATATATATACTAGACTCATAGACAGACACACTCTCATAAAACACACACGAACCCTGGCACCGAGACCACTCTGTGAACAAACAAACAAACAAATAAATAAATACATGGATAAATACATAGACAGACAGATATAGATAGATGTATGAATGAATGAGTGACTGAATAAATGGATAGATAGATTTTAACACCTCTTTTTAATTATTATAACTACCGTAGTAAAAATGGTCACTGACATTAACAACTGCAACTACAAAAACCACCACAACAACGGAAATAATAATAATAATAATAATAATAATAATAATAATAATAATAATAATAATAATAATAATAATAAACAACTAAAATATTTTGTGTTTGATGTAAAATAGAAGGTGCCCGCGTGAAGAAGAACAGGACAGGAGTGGAACGCTCCTCTTGCTGTTCTTATTCAGGCGCGCTGAATGTTAATTGCACCGTTTTCTCGTCATAAATGCGCGTATAAATCACCGCGCTGTAACGATATTACTGCTTTATTTTTATGTCCCGAACGCAGTGCCGCAGCTCCTCCAGACGATAAATCACACTGGCTTCCCAGGAGCCTCGCGCCTTGCTGTACTCCGGACCGGGGACTGCCTACTCCACCCCTCCACACACTCTATAACTGCTTTATTTCACACACCAATACTCCACACACTGCATAACTGCTTTATTCCACACACAACCATTCCACAAACTCTCGCTTTATTAACACAGGGAACGGGCATTTTTTCTGTTGACCTTAAATCAGTATTAAATATTGACATGATTATCATTATGGTGATGGTTGTTGTTGTTGTTGTTGTTGTTGTTGTTGTTGTTGTTGTTATTGTTATTATTAGTATGTATCTATTGTGGTGGTTTTATTGGCTTGAAATGTCTAGATTTTCCTGATAATTCCAAAGTAAATGTGCCTCACCTTAAAAGTAAAAAATATATAAATATAAATATAATACTAAATACAAACGTTTCAATAAAATCCGAAGAGAATCTGAGATAATTTAATCTTTCTTTCTTTCTTTCTTTCTTTCTTTCTTTCTTTCTTTCTTTCTTTCTATTTTTACTATTTATTACTATTTATTCGTTTTTGAAAATGGTTCTAAATGTTTTTTTTTCTTCAATTCTTAAGCATTTTCCAGTGGGTTAGTGTTTGTTTGGTTTAGAAGTAAGTTTTAAGCTAGAAGTTTGTAGATTGTAGATCTAAGAGGTAAGAGTGTATGCGTGAGAGAGGTGTGTTTATCTGTGCATATATAGACAGTGACAGAAAGGCTCAAATTTTTACAGACCTTCAGGAAAATGAAAACGTTTTCCTTTTAAACAGTTTAATGTAAACATTTACGTATCTTTATATTATTAAATAACGTCACTGTTATTTTCTATTTCACCGTTCCAGTGATTCGGTCACATTAGTTGTAGGAATATATACGTACAATCAAATAATTATTTGTAAATTTAAAAATATAATAATGAGCGGAATGAGAGGGACTGAAGGGCGGAAACGTGCGCATAACGTCCTCATTCTTCCTTTTTTTTTTAAATTTGTGGGCAAATCCCTCTTCCTTAGTGCTGTATCATTTATCGCAAGGGCTTCTGCAAACTTTTTCTTCTTCATTTTCTTTTTTTCTTTTTTTTCTTTCTTTTTTTGGTTTGAAAAATTAATGCCTTTAATTTTGGTTGATGGCAACATCAGCGCAGCTCTGTAAATTGCTCTTTAATGAGATTTTGCTACAGGGGATAATCTGCTACTGACAGAAAAACATCTTGAAAACATCTGTAGACCTATGATTTTACTCTGACAATTACAGCCCCCCTTCACTTCACTCACCCCCTCAACATGTCTCAAAGCTCCTAGACAGAGAGAGAAAAATGGTCAGTTCAACAAATAAATTAATAAGTAAGCAAATAAACAAATGCTTAACACTCTGCCATCTAACCTGATGAATGCAAGTTGGAAGATTTCTTTTCTTCTTCTTTTTTTTTGGTCAGACTAATGAACATCTTGCAGTTGTTTAATTGAGAAATGTGAACAAAGAGCCATTCTGTTTAATGTCTGGGGTAATGAGCAGTGGACTATAGGAGGACTTACAGAGGAGCATCTGACCCTATCAGATGCAGCGCAAGGGTCATTATCCTCAAGTGGTCCAGTGGTTTAATGGAGCTTCTCCGCTGACTGATGCTGTCATGAGTCAGAGGAGGAACATGTCATGTCTTTTGGGGCTCTGCTGACCTGATCTGGCATCAGAGAGAATGAGAGAGAAAGAGTGAGAGCAAGAGTAAGTGAGATTTTCAGGAAGAGAGTCAGCGACAGAAAGAGAAGGAAGAGTAGGAAAGAAAAATATAGAAATTGAAAGAGGGAGAAGATATATATAGAGAGATAGGGAGATAATGGTGTGCTTTTTAAAGAGGGAGAGAGTGAAAAGGGGAACTGTGTGAGAGAAGAAAGAGAAAGAGTGAAAGAGTGAAAGAGAGAGAACTGTGAGATTTTTAGAGAGAGAGGGTGTGAAAAGTGAGGGACAAGGACAGAAAGGTGAAAAGAGAGAGAGAGATAAATTAGTTTCTGGATTTTTCAAAAACTGCATGGGAAAGCTAGTTATCAATTAAAGGTCAAATTAATGACAGAATGACAGGTACATAATAGCATTGTAACCACTCATGACCAGTAACGCAATATGATGTGTTAAACTAAATGTATTTATAAGAATCACTTGTGTTTATCATTTATCTAAGGGGATAACATTTACAGTTATTTAAAATAAGGTTTAAAACTCTGAGTTGAAGTAACCAACAGGCCAGTTCAAAACAGTTGCAGACTGTGTAAAGTTGATTTGCTGTGGTCTGAGATTACAGTACATTACATTTGTTTATCAGACACTTTCTAGTTTCAGAACGTTGTGCAAACCAGAGAAAAGTATAGCGTGCTAGATCTTTAAGTAGGGAATAGTCCAAGAGGTGTAGGCTTAATAAGAAGAGCAAGTGTGATTTAAGATGATAGAAGAGGAGGTGCTCTCTGATTAGATTATATTTGAGGAGATCATGCTAATTCATCTACATTTCTAAAAAAAAAATGACACTTTGAATCTGAATGATGGAACAGGAGTGTTCACCCACGTCCCTGTCCTCAAAATCCATGCACTTTCAGGACTCTGCAATGTAGATTACTTCCTCCAGGGAGTCTGGAGAGGATCCCAAAGCCGAAAAATCTCTTCCAGCAAACAGACAAGTCTGGCTTACCTCCAGCAAAAATAGACCATATCACGCAGAGCTGCAGCCAAGCCAGAAAGCCCAAAATTATATCTGACACTTTGCATCATGTCAACTTTGTTGCCTCTCTGTGTATCTCTCTCTGTTCTTCATTTAAGCTCCTGCATATTGATCTTGGTTTCATCCTAATGCATTTTTTTGTTTGTTTGTTTTTCTTGTTCTGTTGTTTTTGTCCCCAATTAAAACTTAAAAAATTACAGATGTGAGTCTTGTAGTCTCACCTGCTGTTTGCACGAGCTGCATTCGTTTTCAGTCTGGTACCGCTTTCTTTGTTTTGTGAACAGACACAGAGTAAGTAGCTGCCATGATAATTACAGAGCAGGCAAGGAAAGTAAAAAAAAAGAAAGACAGCTTGGTAATCCTTAAGTCGGAGGGGAAAAAAATTCCAGCCGTGCTGAATTTGATTTTTGCCTTATAAAATTCTAAATTCCTGACATTTATAGCCTCCTCCTTATTGAATGTTAAAAGGGATTCTGATGTCTCCCACATGCAATTATATGACCCCACAGCAAAGAAAATATTTCCAGTGTTGCGTGGAGAGAACCTGTCTTTTATGAGGATCTTGTTTATCCTTTGATTCCCTCAACTGTTAATGAACATCAATTCACAGCATAAACCTGAAAATTGCTAGACTAACTACAGCAAAGGTCTTTAATATGGTATTTAAAGATTGGATTCCAATGATCTACCATCTTGTTTTTCAAACAGTATCTCATTGTTGCCCAAAAGACCCAAGAAACAAGTAAAAAACTTTTGTCCATTTTGTCTTTTCATTTTAGTGCATAATTTAAAAAACAGCTGACTTTGTGTGAAAAACAGCCAATACATTGTGTGAAAAAAAGAATAAATCAATAGAAAATGACTTTACTTTGAAAGTTAAGAATGTTTTTGCCTACATGTGTGAAGTTACCATTTGGGAGATTTTTTTAGACGGCATAATTCTGTATTTTAACAAGAGGTATTTTCTCTGTGTGCGAATAAACCTATTGTGTCCCCTTGAATGACATGTCAAAACAGCATCAGTGATCAGAGCTGGTGCTGATGCCAGAGAGAGCCCACTGACTCAGCAGGGTGCTGGGTCTTCAATGGCGCAAATGGGATAGCCTTGTCTGGCGACGCCATTGCCTGCGCTCTTTCGGATGGAAGCACATGTCACACCCAGGCTCATCATGCCAATCACCAGCAGAGGGGCCCTGGCTGACCGATGGAAGAGGGCGCAATGCCTAGTGCCAACCTGGTGCCCATCACTGCCTCTACTTAGACACCACGCTGTCCTGCAGTTGAGGATGGAGGGATCAAAATGAAGATGAAAGTCCATGTTCGATGTCAGTTCATTTAACTGAGAGTTACTTATCTATAGAATTTATACCCCACATTTGTGTATATAGCATAATGCATTTCATATTGAGTTCTTCTGAATAGTTTATATCATTTAGTTTTATATAATTTAGGTTTTTTATTTATATAAATAAAGTTTTATTTATTGGCTTGTGTTGATTAAAACATATGCCCAAACCAAGTGCATTGTTTCTAACTTACAATAGATAGAGCTAATTAAACAAATTCCTAAAGGAAACAAAGTCCTAATAGTGACCTCAGATGAGAACTGCTCTGCTTAAACTGATTTTTTTTGCTCTTCAGCATTTCAGGTCTTATATGCATTATAAACATACATCGTCCACTATCAACACTAATCCAGGTTATCTTGCAAAGTGTTCAAACTGAATCAGGACACCATGTTCTTGCTCAGCTTTATAAGTATCCAGAACTAGCAAAACTTCTGAGATGCTGGAAGACTGAGAGATGCTTCTATAATGTGGTCAAATATATGTGCTTGTCAGAGATTCACTATGAGAATCGTTCTCACCACCTCAGAGGGATTCTTGTCAAAATGTGGTTTTAACCTGTCCCTGTCAATGCTTGACTAGACATATTTGCAACATTTTGACATCCCTGGATTATTCTGAAAATTATTAATTGCAAAGGGAATAGAAGTGATTTAAACCATGCATCTGTATGCATCTGCCACTCTGTGGTAATAATGGTGGAAAAGTAAGAGATGTGACTTTTATGGGGTCAAGCCTACATATTCATAATACAAGATTCACTCTGAGAATTATTATCCACCTCTCAAGCCAAAATCCTTAGCAAAGATTCGTTTTCTATGGATTTGGGGCCAACCTTGTCTGACCAAAACAAGAATAAAACCTGTCCCAGTCAGTGCTCGACCTGACATAATCTGCAACAGTATGACATCAACAAACCATTGCATGATTCTAAAAATGAGGTATCTGGATGAAAATTAGAAGGAAACACCTAAAACCAGACATTTGCAATGGTATGCATTTCCGCTCTGTGGTAACAACAGGGAAGGAATTTGCCTGGTCTCCTTCGTTCTTTGCGCTGTCTTGTAGAGAGGAGAGAATCTGGGGGTGCCAAATTAAGTGGCGTGCTGATCCGCGCTGGCTGTGTGGGGTAACGAGCAGGCCCAGAGGATATTTACAGGGTCACACAAAGGAGGTGCTGGGGAAGTGCAGAGGAAATCGGGGCTCCAGCAGGACGCCTCGCCAAGTCACTAAATTCTGCAGGCCATCCTCGCCCGCTATCAGTGCTGGAACGAGATCTCCATCTCATCAACTTGAGCCATGAGAAAGGCCCGATAGCTGGGAGTAGCTACCCTCTGCGCTTAGCTTCTGCCGCATCTGTTCTGCCGGAACAGATTTTTCAGGGTGCTGTAGATTCAGTAACTCAAGATACAATGGTTTGGGAAGGGGGAAAGGGAAATCATAACCATTTGAAGCCATTAAGTTGTAACAGCATTACACTGTGTCTCGGAGAGTCTTGTTCCAGCTCTACGCCAGTTTGGCACTACATCATCACGGGTGTTCAGCACAAGAAAACACTGTGAACAACATTTTCACCAGCCTCCTTGGCAATCCCAGCAAAGAGCCATTTTACAACACCACCATGACAATAAAGAGAGTCCTACTGCTTTCTCAATGTGAGGTATAATGCAATTAATAACGTAGGCCACGCATAAGTATTCCCATGAGCCTGTGTTGGATTTTATAACACTGGAGAACAGGAAGATTTATTGTTGGCAAGAGTTAAATGCTTGTCTTGCTATCACTCTGCCATTCTCTCCACCAATACTTCACTTTGTATTATAAGTGTCTGGGCTCAAAGATTCCCCTTTGTTCAGTTTTTCTTATAAACATTGATGTCCCCCCATATCTTACTTCCACTTTAGAATAAATGCATCCCTCTTTACAAAAAATTTACACCCAAGTAATTTAGGCATGATTTAATTTATCCAGTGTTTGTTATTATGTCCATAAAGACTCTTAGATGCCTCTATTTCCTTTGTGGTGTCTAAAGTAATTATAGGTTCAGCTATCTGTTTACTTGATGAATCTTTTTTTCCCTAAGTGTTGCCTGATAAATAGCAAAATAAGTCAAAGCCTGCTTTGTATTCGGTAATTAAAGTGAAAAATATAGCAATGCAAATCTTTAATTGGACTCCAAGAGAGAGATTCAGATTTTCCCTTTAATGATAAGAGATGACTGGGGACAGAAAAACAAAGTGCGTTGAAATGTGACGCTCCAAGTTCAATTAATCACAATACAGAAAACAACCAATTTACCATACAGCTCCTCATTCAGGGAATCTCACAGCCCAGGTAATGTTCTTTTAATCATCTCATTGCGACATTAGCCAACTCGTATAACAACAGATGGACTGAAAAAAAATCTGCCATCTCATACAGGGAGCATAATGTTTCACTGGCTGCAGTGAGGCAGGCTGGGTTTAATAGGAGGATATTAATGACAAGCCTGTATATCCCAATCCTATATGACACAACTTTATTATGTAAGGAAGAGTGTTGAATCTAAATTATTTTTTAAAACTTTGAACTAATGACATTTCCAGAAAATGTTTCAGTTCATTAAATATTTTAGCCCCGTGTGTATATTTAGTGAGGGGTGAATGACTGAATGGTGTCTTTTTTTTAACTCTGGCGTGGGAATGTTTTTTCTTTCCTGAGAACATGTGCACTTGTTCTAGTTGTCTTGTTCCCTCCATCATAGATAAAAGTTCATTTGAAGTGCTGTCTTCCCACTCATTAAGCTGAATTCCATGCCATCTGTGAAGTGACACAAACACACCTGCTCTGCTCTCTGCAGCCTGTAATGGCTTTTCACAATGTGCAAGCTAGCTTAGTGAGTCGACTTAGCTCAGGCATGCAGCCACTTCATTCCTTAATCACTCTTTTCAGATAAACAATCAGTTCTCATTGTCAGTGGTGGCAGAAGTAACAGTGTACTTGTGTAAAATTATAACAGCTGTGTTAAGAGACCACTGTGTAGTGTTCACACGCTGTATCTCAGCACTCTCTGCAGTGTACAGCTTCAGCAGAGGTATGAGATTTGTGAGGGGAAGTGTGGAGGCAATGCTGGATTTGATGAACTTGCTGGAGCTCTGGCTGCGTGATGACAGCAGAAAGAGTTGGTGCCTGATGCCAGCAGAGCGATGACCGGCAGACTTTGCCCTTTGCCTGTTCTATCTGTTCCTGAACCTTAGAGACAGAGACCCCCAGCGGTACCCTGCTGAGGTCTCCTGAAACCAGAGACTGTTGAAGTGCTCATGTCCACTGTCCAGCACTTTTTCAACTTTGGGCTGCTCTAAATGTGGCCATTGCATAAAGACGCTTCAGACAGTCTGGTCAGTCAAGCCCCCACCCCAGAGTGAACTCCCCCAGACCAGGGCTCAGACCACCCTGGGCTGGTCAGCAAGCCTTGCTTACACCTGCCATAAAACTTGAAAGACCCCTTCCTTTTGCTTTGAAGTGTTCAAAGCATAGCTGCCTGACCTTTGATGCAACTTTGGCCACAACACATGTTTAGCGCACCACGTATAAAGCAAGCTGGCCCGTCCATGGACTGTTTAGCTACATGTGTGAGATGTAGGGGCCCATGCATGGCAGCCATGCATGGCCTTCAAGCTGTTCTAAGCAGTGTGGGGGCAGTATGGAGGTCAGCTGGGAGCTCTCGAGTGGGAAAGGGAAAGGACAACATGGACTGGTCTCTACTGAGAACCTCGTTTATTCACCAGTAACCCAAAGAACCCTCTAAATTCACATGAACTGTACTTACAGTCGAACCTACTGTTTTCATTCTCATGGGTCTTACCAGGTAGAATATTACTATTTTCATCAATATTGCTTCCATGTAACTGATCTCTTTTATGTACAATAACAGATTCCACAATTTGGCAAAGAATAAACTCAAAGTCTTCGCTCTTCAAAAGCTGTTTGCAAAGATACATTCGAGTTGTTTTTTGCTATATTGTATTTTAACAGAGCTTTAATCTAGCCTGGAATGTTGAACTGTTTCTACTCTACCATGTGCAATATTGCACAATGTTCTTGTCAGGTGTTAAAACATTATTATTATGTACATTTACTTATTATGTGCAACAATGTTACCATGTGAAATATCACTACACTTGTCAATATTACTGATCTACCATGGTTCTCTATTACATGGTAATTACATACTCCTAACCACAATTTGTGTCATTAGTAATTCACTTGACTGTAAATTGACTGATTCTTTGCATGTCATAATTCAAGCAGTTTTCTGACTCTAAAAGCTGATGAGCACTGTTCCTGGTATTATTTTAGTTCGTTTTTACTAATATAGCTGTTTACTACAAACTGTTAAAAATGGAAGGTATAAAAAACCTCCATTGCATTAAACATTTACATTTTCTTGCTCCTTCTTGTGGTCCTGAGAAATAACTGGTAGACTTCTTGAAATGTCAAATGAGATTAGTTCATATAACTACATCAATATGATTTAAAAACATGGGTTATGTTGGATTAAGGTCTTCACACAAATGATTAACTTTTCCATGCCAAGTCTTCTTCATTAAACAGTAAAGAACTATTTGCAAGACTGGGTAGACTTTTTTATATGGAGCATTTTATAACAGGCCATAATCATGTTAGGCCTGTTAATGCTGTGAGTGCTGATCATTGGTCTGTAAATGTCAAACAGAGTATGCTGATATACTGCCCACCTCAGGGTGCATTTTTCTACTGCCACAGTGACAGTGCTGGAATGACATAATACCAACATGACTCACACTATAAATGCATAGCTTTTGTGGTTTTAGGAGTTTGCTTTGAAACGTATGGCCAGACTTTCAGATATATGCACAGTGTGTTTTGAGCCAATGTTTACCTCACATACTTATTAAAGCATATCTTGAAACTGGCCTATATAAATCAGAATCAGAACATTTTATTGCTTAGGCTTCAATTGCAAAGAGATAAAATGTCAATAACAAAAAAAGGAAATATAAAACTCTCTAGAAATTCTCTGAACATTTTAAGAAACTAAATATCCAATGCTACATGAATAAAATGCTGCAGTCAGCAAGAGAACTGAAAATAAATACTATAGACAATTAAATAAAATTACTGCTAAAAATACTATTCATAAAAATGAGCATCTAACATTGTTCAATGCATTTGTTACGTGATGACCAAATATTGCTGTCATACACATAAAAAAAATGTCCTCTTTATAAATCAGTGTGTGGCACATCTTGCCCCCATTAGGACTGTGCCCATTACTTTGGAATCTGTATCTATCATTAAGAGGGCAAATCCTACATTAGGTTGTATGGCCCCCAGGAGTTGACGGCATGGCTCAGACAAATGTTGACCAGACAGAAGCAGTGAGTCGTTGTGCTGCTTGCACTATGACCTTCGAAACGCATAGTCAACAAAGCTTCCCTGTCCGTAGAAAGGCTGCAAGAAAGAACCATCCATCTGTGTGAGTGGGTATCCTGCAATACGTTGGGGGCATTGTATTTACACCTAATGCTTGCTGGGCCATGGACATGAATAATTATTATGGAAGACCTCTCATGCTTTGCCTTGGAAAATGTCTCAGTTGGAAAATGTCAGTGAACATGAGTTCATCGAATTAGTAATTAAGCAACGACAATTTCCATTGTCCCAAAAGCATGCACTTTCAGATGCTCCACACTTATCCTAACGTAACATAGCAGTATGTGTGTGCATAAACCAGAATTGATACAGGGTGCTGGGAGAATCAGGCTTTTGGAAATCAGAAAGGGCATGAGCAATATAGCAGCACTGTAACAGTTTGGGTGCAGGGCTGTCCAGTATGGCTGTCAACACTTATGTGTCTGCCGACATGACAACCCCTTTTACACTGTGACGAGCATAAATCAATAGGCCGTTCTGAAACAACGGGGTCGTGTTGTTGCTCTGTCGTACACGAACCCATGGTCTCCACATGGGGTACCATTCCAGCCCTGACAGGAGTGGTCCCGCCTGAAGGGTGCCATACGGAACCAGGCAACACACGTCTCCCGAATCAGTGTAAATCCTGAAACTCGCTCCACAGCATCTCTCATAGCTACAGTATGCCTGCCACTCATGCAAACTGTTGGATGGACAGCTGCTGGCATTTATTGTGTCCAGTTAGATTTAACCCCAGTGTGGCCATGCACTAAAATCATACCAGCCAAGTTACAGTCCTGAGTGAACTGACTGATTTATTTCTTTATTTTTGCTTTTCTCAGAGCATATGTTTTCTTCACTGTTTCATTTTGGATGCTGACTCTTGTAATAAAATGTAATAAAAATGTATATTTTTTTTATATTCAGACAACCTATGGTTATACACATAGATATTTGATACATAGATATTTCACACACAGTGTAAAAGTGTGTTTGGTCATTAAACTGAGCATAGAGACAAACTTAAGGGTTTAGGGTCGCACAAGTGGACAAGTTTCTTAACTGATCTGTAATTTTCTGGCACCTAAACAGTGCCTTAAATGTAGCTTTATGCTTCCCAAATAAAAAAGTAACATTTTAAGAAAAGGTGTCTCCCACTTCACGGCAAAAGGGAGTATCCAAAAAAATTGCCAAATAAATATAAGTTAAAAGCTAGCCACCACCACCAACAACAACAACAACAACAACAACAGTAACAGTAATAATAATAAGAAAATGTATTTTTATTTTACTAGTTTACTAGGGTGAAATACGATCACCCTAAAATCAGATGTTTGTGTTTACCACGGTAAAGCTACTGGAAAATACATGTACTGATTACTGATGACAAACACGTTCATTCATTTATTCCAGTTGAATTACAAGCGGTCGCGTGCCTTTGTGCGTATGCCCTTCCTCACACCAGTCTTTTTTGCCTCTCTCTCTCTCTCTCTCTCTCTCTCTCTCTCTGTGTGTGTGTTTACTTAATGCCTGTTAGCCAGTCGCTCCCAGAGCAGAGTGAGAAAGAGTGTGAGAGTGAGAGAGAGACCCACATTATTTAAGAGTGGACTCTCAAAATAGTGCAAGCCCCTATTTGTGTAACTAGTAAATTGCTTCAGCAATATTTTTATTCACTTATCAGTAGTATTTACACCCACTTTGGAGAATTTAATTTAGACTTTACACTGTAGTTTTATCGTTTTCCCTATTCTGTGCAATCGTTGCATAAGCAATTTCCTTGTTACAATTTTCTGATTCTGAAATATGTAGATGTAAGGGGGCTTTAAATCTGCAATTTCCAGTCTGTGTTTTTTCGTTTTTATTTTAAGCCAGTAAGTACATAACTCCCTTAGAAAGCTCGCACGTGTGTATTTGTGTGTATGTGTGCGTGTGTATAAGTGTGTTTTGTCAAGGTCCCCAAAAATCTCTCCAAAGTCCTCAAAAGTCAGCCGCGCCTCGTGCATCTTTGACTCAAACACGCACTGGCGCTCCCCAAGTGTTCTCGCTTTCATCTCTTTCATTTTCTCTTTTCCCTCTCTCTCTCCCTCCTGTTTCTCCTCCAGATCTGTTATGTGCTAGAATTCTTTGCTTTTCCATAGAAACATCTCCTTTCCGCGGAATATTGATGTTTTCTTCCTCGCGGGGGGGTGACATGGTGAATCAGAGTCTGAGAGCCGTGAACAATGCTTTCATTCAGTGGTGCGCTTTTCTCCGCGCGCTTTGTTTGGTTTTTGTCTTGTTGTTCAGACCATTCATTTCCCAAATGAATACAAATATTGTTTATTCTGCTGATGTCCGCGCGAGCATGCCTCCTTCAGCTCATCGCGCCGTTTAAACTCTTTTATTGGAGCAGCAGGTCGCGCCGCTACGGCGCTTCACTGTACAAAGTAACACCACATAACGGGCCTCCATCTCTTCATCCATCCATCTCTTCATCTCTTTATCTCTCCATCTCTCGCCATCTCTCTTTATCTTTGCATTTCTCATCTCTTCATCTGTCCATCTCCTTATCTCTCTATCATACCTCCATTGATCATCTCTCCATCTCTCCACCTCCTTCTCTCCATCCCTCGATCTCTTCTTCTCTGTATTTCTACATCTCTTTATCACTTAATCTCTGTCAACATGTCGACATTCTCAATCTCTCTATCTCTGTCTACATATCTCTCCCTCTCTTTATCTCTCCATTTTCCTTTTCTCCATCTCTCCCTCTCCACATTTCTCTATTTCTTCATTTACACATTTCTTCCTCTCCATATCTCTCCCTCTCTCCACCTCTTCATCACTCTTTCTCTCCACCTCTCCATCAACACATGCCCTGTTTCTAAATCTCTCCATCTATCCATCTCTCTCTCCATCTCTTCGTCTACATATCTCTAAATCTTTGCCTGTCTGCATTTCTCCATCTCTCCATCTTTTTATCTCTCGCTCTCTCATCTTCATGTCTCTCTATCGCACACCTCTCTATCTAAAAATCTTGCTATCTCTCCCTCTCTCCATCTCTTTATCTCTCAATCTCTCCCTCTCTCATCTCTTCATCTGTCCCTCAATCCATTTCTCAATCTCTCCATATACACATCTCTTCATCTGGCCCTCTATCGATTTCTCAATCTCTCCATATACACATCTCTTTATCTCTCCTTCTCTCCATCTCTTTATTTCTCCCTCACTCCCTCTCTCATCTCTTCATCTGTTTCTTTACATATCTCCCTTTCTCTCCACCTATCCATCTTTCCCTCTCTCCTTCTATCCCTCTCTCACTTTCTCAATCTACACATATCTCGCTCCCTCTGGAAACATATACAGAAAGAGAGACAAATAGAATCCTTCAGCTCCTCCCATTTTATTCCCATCTCTCTCCAGCCCTGAAAATGTGCCCCCTCGGTCTCTCTCTTTCTAAATGTCTCAATATTTTATACTTCATCTCTTTGTTCCTTTCTAAATTCAAAATGTATGGGACCTTGAAGTTCATACGTTTCACTTTTACACAAATATGCTTCTAAGTCTCTAGTAAATTTAGGTTCTTCCTTTACCTCTCTCTCCAATCTCTAGTGGCCAAACTGTCCCTCTCCATTCCATCATGCATTTCTAATGAAGCATGTTTTCTATATGCCAGTCTAGTGCACTTTGATCTTCAGGGAGAGAAGCTGTAAGATGCTCCTGATGTAAAAACCTGCTAAACAAGTTCTCACATTTTTGCCCTAATACATGCAGTATGGCTAGATTAGTGATTAAATAATGGTAGTACTGATTTATTGGATGAACTAAATAATAAAGAAGTCTATCACTGAGCTAATAATTATTGCAAGTCTATGCTGAGCCTCACTGAAAAGTGGCCTTTAAATTCATAATAGGGTTTTATTATTTAATTACAACATAATTCCACCGATTCCACAGCACTGTGCACTGTGGGTTTAATATGGCAAACTGTGACTCTGAGATGCAGCTTTTATGTGGCTGGTGTCAACTTTCATGGTTTTATCTTTGAATTATGGGTGCAATCATCAGGTTACTCTCAAACCCCCGTCTCTCTCTCTCTCTCTCTCTCTCTCTCTCTCTCTCTCTCTCTCTCTCTCTCTCTCCCTCCCTCTCTCTCCCCCC
>JBBPDB010000007.1:3336342-3350260 GCA_037974465.1 Brachypetersius altus
TAATAATAATAATAATATAATAATAATAATAATAATAATAATAATAATAATAATAATAATAATAATAATAATAATAATAACAATAAAAAGAAGAATAACAAAGACAACAAATAATAATACCAATACTACTACTACTACTAATAATAATAATAGTAATTTACACTTTACTGCACGAAATGGGCACAACGTGCATGCCCTCTGCTTGGTTCTAGCTCTACAGCAGGTGAGTTTGTCACTGTGACATCGAAGTGACAGAGGCGACTCCTCTAATATAATCCTGCTTAATAGACCGTGGTAGAGCCAACGACATTAAACAGACAACACGGAGATGTGTCAGAACTCAGGAAACCGTCCGCGCGCTCGTCATTAGCGCGATCTCAGAGGGTCTCGGAACATTTCATTAAATCGTAATTTATGAATGTTTGACAAATATCGCAGGGTATGTAAATAGGAGAGGCGTAATGTCTTTTTCTGCGGGAGATGGAGAAATGACCCAAAAGTGCGCCGCGCCGCTACACTGAACACAAGAATTTCCGCTCCCGATCAAACTGTGCCTTCACCACGCGCGGCGCAGAGCCGGCGCGGGAAATAGTGCAAAGAAACTAATGACTTAAAACGTCACGTTGAAGACCCGCATTTGCATTTTAAAAACATTTTACACTTTATTATGATTCATGATGATCCATTTGGCCCGCTTGAAAGACGACTGTGTTTCTTAGATTTGTAGGGTTTTTTTGTGTGAATTCAATTTATGCATCAAATATGCTTCCTATTCTATTCTATTCTATTGTAGACATATTTCTGTTAATCTCAGGTATTGGTACTTTTCTAATCTGCCGTATAATCTAAATATAGCTTGTTATATTCAGATTATATTTTCGACCACCGTTTTGACATTCATTCTGTTGTAACCTGTTCTATTATCTATTGTTTATTTTTTTGTTACTGCTTTTCTTCATTCCACCATGTTCCATAAAGACTGCATATACATGTTTTTTTTATTTAATTTTCTTTTCTTTTCTACTTTTCTTTTCTTTTTTTCTTTCTTTTCATGTTTTTCAGAGCTGTTTCACTCCTGTTATAGTTAGTTGCCAGTGCCCTGGTGGTACTTTGCTTTAAAACTGTAAATTGATCTCCTCCATGGTGGGTGTCACTGGGCCCGCATGCTGCCCTTACTGCCCATAGGTCACTCTTCACTGCCACTCAGAAACGCATGAAACCCTGAAACCCGACACCCAAGGACAGTTGCACAATCCCGTGCCGATTTACAGCCTGTTGCTATGGCTGTTTTTTATTTTCCTTTATTCAACCCAAATAAATGATACTATACATATATATGTGTGTACTTATATATATATAATATATAATGTTATATATAATATAATATATATAATGATAGATAGATTGATAAATAGATACTGCTATTACTAATAATAAAAGTAGTATTTTTAATTAGTATTTCCACCGTCATTATTATCATTATTGTCAGTATTATCGTTAATGTTTTTTTTTTATTGCGGCTATTTTTGAATAACTAATTAAAAAGCGAGCATCTCAACTTTTGATTAACGTCTCCTTGTAAGTGTCCATGTTAATTTCCGATTTCCGTTTCCTAAAGGTGCTGATTTTTCTCCTTTTTGGCCTTATTACTCCTTATTTTTCCCAGAGGCAGAGCAGATGTGCAGAAGAAGAGTTCGGGAGTGCATATCTTAGAGCAGCAGGGGTACGGAGGCAGTAAGTACACCTCTTTGGAGAACATATAGTATTACCGACCCTGATCATGATGTAGCACTGCCATTTACGCAGTGACTGAAGGTGAATTATAACCATGCGAAATCGGGGACTTTGGACTAAATAACTCATGCCTTTCGAATTGAGATCTGTAATCCCATTTTAGCTGCATGGCCACATATAGAAGGGGAAAAGGGGGCCAACACGTTTTCCCAGCTCAATTCTCGTTCCCCATCCTGCAGAAAGAAAAAAGTTGGAAGCCCTGAACGATGTTTCTCTTCTCATATACAACTTAAACAAAAATGATAATGTAAAATAATAGATAGATAGACAGACAGATAAACAAATAAACAAATTAACGAATAAACGTTTGTTAATTCTGGAGCCTTTAGGCTCTTATTCATCCTCTCCAGCAACATACCCCCACCCCCAATTTTCTCTACATAGAAATATGACTTCACAGAGAAATATGAACCAAAGTGATGAATTGCATTACAGAAACACTTAATGGCTGAGGGGCACATTCCGCCATTCATTACCATTGGCTCACAGAGATGATGTATGGCTCACTTATATCAATCAAACAATTTCATTAGGTTTCAGTTTGCATTATGGTTATTGTTCTGTTCGGCTACACTTAAACTTGGAGCTGTTGCATTGATTGATGCCCCCTTTTTGATGCTGTGCAGCTTGGCCTCTTGAATTGAGCTTGTAACGCGGTTGTAGCCATGAGGAAGAAGATTGGTAATATGGGAATTTGTGTAATTGAATCAGTTTCATTTGGATTTTGACGTCTGTTCAGACTCGAACCCCTGTGGACAACCATACATTTGATTAAATCGAGATGGGCGTTAATTGAACCACGTTCACACGTGACAATTTGGACCACTTTTATAGGTTTGAGTTTACAATATTTGTGGAGAGATTTTCTTCAGGCGTGGTTGTTGGAAATTAAGTAAATGAACGGATTGTTAGTTTAAAGCCATTATGCATGATGGTTTTGCATTATATATTGAAACCATATTGTATGCTGTCCAAATTTGCGTCTTCTTCGTCCGTGTTTTTGGTAGAACTTGGTCAGCGAGAGGTGAAGAATATGACTATATTTCCAGAACATCACATCTGTATCTGCATTTCTTTTCTTGTGTCATCATGTGCACCATTACTGAAATCTGCTTTAAACTGAAACGTGGTCTAAAAAACGCAGAGCAGTGATTGAGGCCCAGTTGATCATCGCTCTCTCTCTGTCCTTCTCTCTCTGTCTTTCTCTCTCTCTAGGTTTCTCACCAGTAGAAAGTCCTCGTTATAAACTATATGAACAAATTAGAGAGAGGAAATGTAAGATCAAAGGAAGCGAAATAAGCACGGGGTTGCTCGACTCATTCAGGCAGCTGCTTTGAGATTCAAGGCCAACAAGCGTATCTTACATTGAAAGAGGTCTCCCATTCAGACTGCAGGTGCGAAGTGCTGTGGTACATTCTGTCACATTATGTGAAGGTTGTTAGAGATCAGGGGCTGCTTCTCTCGCTGGAATGAACTCGTTCATCCATGAAAGTAAAATAACTCAGTGCCTGCGAATATGGGATGCTGGTATTCCGACCACTCAGAGACTTGATTCAATCAAGGCATCTCGTAAATTGGCCGCGTCTCACTCTCTATTGCCCTTTTAAACGTTGTCTGGACGTTGTATTGTGGGTGATGATGTGGGTCACAAGTCTTTGCTGTTAGTGTTTGCGACGACTGCCAATATGACATGTATTGTGTCAATAGCATGTTTGATACAACAAGAAAGAATAAAAGATAATAAGACAATAGAAAAAATAAGAATATAGGCAATGACAAGAACATTAGTGTAACAAATAATAGTGTAGCACTGATATCGTTGTATGTAAATTAGATTTCGTGCGCTGTACCAATTGTGTATGTAAACATTTTAAATGAGTGGACTTGTGCCATTGCTGTATGCAAATGTACTGAAAGTTTGACACCATAAGTTTCTTTGACGTGCTTGAAATTATCTCAATATTCATCGACAACTATTGTTCATTCATTGCTGAATCGCATAAGTGTCTTGAAATACACATAACCACTAGCTGGCGCTTGGCCCATTTTTTGATTTTGCAATTTTTATGTCTACTTAAGTCTAATTGTTGCTGAAGTTTGACTTTGTCACACTGCAGGGGACAAAAAGTAGTGCTGATCTTCGATATTAAGAAATATTGCAATGGTCGCTGTCCTATTCGTCAGTGCTGAAAAAACGATTTTATGGCGGAAATTTTAAAGTCATTTTGAAAGTCCAAACGTAAAATTATTCTGTTTTTGTGGACTACATGCAAATGCCTCTAAAACATTTTAGAAAATCCATTCGCCTACTTCAAGATCTCAGTAAGAAGGTATTGTTACTGTCTTTACTGTCTTTTTTTTGTTTTATGGCAACCATCACTCGTAACGGTTTACAACGAAGTGTCTTTGAAAACGGACTTGTTTTTAACACAAAATGCTGTGTTCATTAAACCACGAGGGCTATAATTAAAAAAAATTATAAATAAAAATACAGTCTGCACCGGCTGTGTTTGGCCAGGTAGACCATTTGTCTGTGCAAACATGTTATGGTACAAGTAATCAAGCTATATGCCAATGCTTCGCTCTGAAAGTCTGTTGATATAACAACAAAGTGTTAAAGGTGCTATAGAGATTTTTCCAATGTTATTCCAACAGTGTTTGTCCATGTTTGTACATGAGCTACATGGAATTGGGAAGCCCGGGGTATTTAACTCTTCACCTATAACTCTGCAGGCATTTCATTGAGTTATTAGCTTATAGATTATGTATTAATGAACTATTCTGCATTGTTTCTTAACTACTTCTTAAGACTAATAAAAGACTTGATACGCCTCGGGGCTCCAAATGACTCAAAAGGGTTAAAGAATATGAAATGCTATGAATTGCTCGGAATGATGGTCGTACACAAGCTTTTTACTATTGTAAGTTCTATTGCTACTATAAGAAAGGGCGAATTGCATAGGAAGAAAGTTAGAGCAGGGGCCCCACCATAGCATCCGGTGCGCCAAAAGGAGAGGGGGAGGCCGGTCTGAACTAACGCAATTTCTAAATCAGAGTTTTGTGAGGGTTTTTGCCTAATTTATATATTTATTGCCATTGCACCTGTCCTGCCATTCCGCATGCGAATTCCAGTCACCCTGCGTCGTGTAATTATGACATGAAATACAAAGCTGAATAGTGAGAGGAGATGCTTTTTTCTTGGGAACTGCTAATCCCCTATTAAAAGGGCTTTGTTAAATAATGCAGGACGGTTTCCGGAAGTGGGATTATCGGCTTCATTATTTTACAAAGAAATGATATTTCACACTCAAATGAGCCTTAGCTCGCCGTTCTAACAAAGAACGAAACTACCCACTTTTATTTCCACTCAACAAGCCATTTTTAACTAAAGGAAAGGGTTATAAATGGTCAGTGGTCATTGTTTATTAGCTTGCTACAAGTGGAATAAATTAATCTTATTCATACATGGGCCGGACAGAAAAAAAACAGCAGTCAGTCAATGGAAGTACAATTGGAATCGTACCATGTCAAAGTTTCTAACTAAGGCGCTATTTATTTTCTTAATACGTCAATTTTCACACTGTGATCGACTGTTAACCTTTTCATAACCTCATGCAAACAGTTCCGAAGAAGTGATTTTCTTGTTTTTCTTAATTCGTGATCTCAGGAAGCAGAGTTAATGAGGACATGACATGACAAGATCCATGCAGTAAAAAGACTGAAAAATTCTCAAAAGCTCTTCCTTTTTAAGAAGCAGGACAAGGACAACGAATAAAAAACGAATAATATATTTTTAGTTTGGGGAAAGACAATTTTTTTTGCATGTTTTTCTTATGTAGACACGTGCACGCGGGCTGAAGGAGAGAAAGAGGAAAAAATAACAGTAACAGTCCTATCTTATTTATGAAGCAAAGCCGTTTCAGATTTTTTCATTTTTCATGACATACACTTGATTCTACTCGCATTCGTTTCCCTCTCAGTTTGATGGGTGGAACTAAAAGCTCGAGACACTTTTTGAAAAGATGGGGGGATCAAATTGGTGACAAAGAAGTCTTTCCGTGTCATCAACGTCGTTTAGACTACATGCAGGAATCCCTCTGATAATAAGGAACACTTCAAAGGCTCCTCGCTTCAATTGAGACCAAACTATCCCACTTTCCATTCATGCACGAGAGCTGGTACTATGGAGGACTCAACTGTTTAGCTATTTCTCGTTGTGTTTATTTTTTGCTCTATTCAGAGGAGCGGTGGATAGTGCAAACAACATGACAGTTACCAAAGGAGACAAACTCCAACGTATCTCATCAAGCAACGCGTATCCACCCACAGCCTCGTGGCTTTCAAATGCATAATGCCAGGATGCAACTGAAGGAAACTTCAGCCCTTGCCTGTTAAACTTGACTGTTCTCGGAGTGAGAACGTAAAACTTGTAACAATACAGGCAGATAGATAGATAGCTGGATGGATGGATGGATGG
This sequence comes from Brachypetersius altus, assembly GCA_037974465.1. Lineage (NCBI taxonomy): Eukaryota > Metazoa > Chordata > Actinopteri > Characiformes > Alestidae > Brachypetersius > Brachypetersius altus. The sequence continues at coordinate 3,342,614 of JBBPDB010000007.1, forward strand.
ATGGATAGACAGACAGACAGACAGACAGACAGACAGAAAGACAGACAGACAGAAAGGGAAAAGAGAGAGAGTGCCCACTCTATATAACGTAAACATATATCCACTCACCAGCTGCTTTAAAATATGAAAACCAAATATTTAAGCATTACTGTGGGAGAAGATTTACTCTGGGCTTTTTCAGCGAGACGGGAAAACAGACAGACAGACAGACAGACAGATAGATAGACAGACAAACAGACAGAGTGCTCTCTAAAAATATCTCCGTTCACCAGTTTTTTCTCTTTGCTACGCACACAGAGTACAAACTCTAACAGCACGCAGGCTAATATGTTGCGGCTAATGTAAAGTCCAGGAGATAATAAACTGTTTTCACGGTCCAAACATACCCAGTAGACATGAATGAATTTCCACCGACCTCCCTTCATTCAGTCGTTGTGAAAGGCAAACATAACGAATTCTTTTTTTCTGCGAAATAAAACATATATTAGGGTTTCCGACCCCATGGGCAGCAAATATTGCATTCTTTAAATCAGCCTTTTGAGTCCACCTTCACGGCCCCCATATTATGTGAGGCTGACTCGGCGATTGCCATAGAAATCCTAACTCACCATGAAGATTCACCGTTGTGAAGAAATGGCTCTTTGTGGAAGACCTTCTTTGATGTCTAGATGAGAATGCGCGAGCCTTTCATCAAATGCTACCCACGTAATCGGAGTATAAAACCGGGCTACCTATGTGTGTATAAGATATAAAAGGCAAGTCATGGCCATGGAGACTGAAGACTGAGGAATGAAGTTTTACTTTTTTTGTGGAGGGGTAGAGGTCAAGTTATTTTAATTTTTTTAGCAACATATTTTGTCAAATTTACCAGAAGCATAACTGCTACTACTAACTGATATTTTTAGTTTTAGTAAATACTGCATGTGCATGTCCATTTTTATGTCTCTCAATTTTCTTCCCTTATTGTATCCCCCTTTTTCTACTAGTCTTTCTTTCTGTTTTCTTTTTTTCTTATTTGCTCTTAGTTTTTTAGAGTTGGACCACTTATTTAGTTGAATGCAGTCCCTCATTTTTTATTAAAAGCTACAGTCTACTCGTGATTATTTGTGCATGTCATTGTACACAATTTATTCAAAATACTGACAACTTACAAGGCATTTCGGTACACATTTTAAGGTCTCGTTTATATAATTCCGTTTTCATTCATAAAAATTAGTCGTTGATCGGATTCACAAAAAAAACCCACAAAATGCAAAATGCAAGATTTTCACATGGACCAATGGCTGATAAATGAAAAGTCATATAAAATACAGTAACAACGCGTCCATCAAACCTGTTCTGGGCTGCAGAAAACAGAAGAGTTGTCTACCTCTTTATGAAATTATTCAAATAATACCAAATTGTATTATTAATATCATTATATTTTTACAAACATAGTAGCAAACATTTAAAAATAGCTGAAATACTGAACCTTACAAAATTACTGTCGACACTTACACATTAAAATGCTGTAGTTTACAAATGTACACTTTTTATGTTGAAGCACTTTGGTTCGATAATACAAAAACAAAAATCCAATGCTGATTAAAAATAAATAAATTAAGAAAGTCAAATCAGGAATTTACAAAATAATACATCCACATGCTTACGATTGATCAGTACACCATTTATGAAAAATGGACACTCGTGATATCTGTTCATAGTCAGCCATATGGGAAACAAGTTGGCTGCCTCAGTTTGTGGTTTTGGCTTTGACATTAACTGTCCAGTGCGCCAGTGCATTGCATGATAGACCTAATTTTTCTGACTCTCGGCAACAAAAAATAAAGTCAGAAACGAAGCTGTAAAGTCATTTGGCTAAGAGAAGCTTGTGGGTTCTCTGCCCCCGAATGCCTTGTTGTGCAGAAAACGAGACTTTAACCAGTTCCACCTCCTAAAAGCACAGTACACTGAATGCATGCCTGCCTGTTCTAGAATGCATGGAACTTCGCGCGGACATTCTAGAACTCGGCGACCTCTTGCAGTCGTGCGTTTGTGCATTCTAGAACGCATTTGCGCGTTCTGCACTCTAACACGCGATGCCATTCTGTATTCTAGAAGGCACTCTAGCTGTACAAGTAGGGAACTCGCCCCCCCTTTGTTTTTGTTGATTTTCTGCCTTGTTTAAAAACGCGCGTTCTTCGTTCTAGAAGGCCTCCCGCCTTTCAGAACTCCTATAAGGTGGTCCCTCTGAAGGATCGGGCGTGGATGAGCCACTGGGGGGGCTCTGAGCTCCGCTTGCCCCCGAGCTGTGGCACACGTACCACTCGCTCAGGTTGGCGGTCTGCGAGCCTGAGAGGGGCTCCGAGAGCGCGTGGGGCGCTGTATCCCGGCCCAGGTCCGAGGAAGGAGAAACCAGAGACGGAGTCGACGACTCGTAACCCGAACTCGGAGGTGGTGACTTGCAGTGGACTTTCATGTGCTTCCTCAAAGAGCTGGGGTGCGTGTACGATTTGTCACAACCTCTCACTTTGCAGTTGTACGGCTTATCGCTGGTGTGCACGTGGGAGTGCTTTTTCCGGTCACTGCTATTGGCAAAACGCCGGTCGCATCCGTCGAACTCGCATTTAAATGGCTTTTCGCCTAAAATGAGAAAACAGAGATTACGTCAGTTATGCATGACACACACACAGTTTTGTAGGAAGCACAAAAAGACACCCAGCCGTATAATTGGGAGACCCACCATCTCAGTCCCTAGGGGTATAATATTTAAACCGTTAGAAAATTGTAGGTAAAAGTGAACTCTAGTGACATCGATGCTATTGGCAGGGCATACTGTGCTTGCTGTTCTTTTCTGCAAATGCAAATTGTTAACGACGCACACATTGTACAAGATACTGCATGTTCCCGTAAAATGACGAGCTCGTGCTCTATTAGGGCAAAAGTGCCAAACGTGAGCACCGGTTTAATAAACGTATCTTTTAAGCTGCATGGTCAAATTGGCCTTTTTTATCCACCCACTGTATGTACAGCAGGGGCTTGCGAAGAGGACTATGTGCTATGAAGGGTTGAGGTAATTACATTTAAATCAGAAGACATTGATTTTCGAACACGCATTCACACGCACACGCGAGCCAGTCGCTTATGAGAATGTGTAATTTGCTGCTGTCTAATTAAACTCGCGTGTTGAATATCAATTTGACCTTCAGCTGTTGGACTGAGAGAGCCAATCAAGGGTATTAGTGTAGTACAAGCGAGAAACGAGCAAAGATACCCTTAGGGAACTGCATCCATAACCAAAGATTCCTCCACGCAGGAAAGCAGCCCCTGAGCTATGGAAGAATGCCTGGAGGAAATAAAAGGCACTCCATCTTGGCTTAGGGCCTGTCAAGCCTAACTTTCGTGAACTTGAAAATTGTTTTCAGAGAAATGATCTCTTGTTTTCATAGTTTCGTAGTGAAATAGAATTAAAGTGGAGGTCCCAACCGAAAGCAGATAAATTTGACATCTAGGCCTATTTAAAAAATAAATAAATAAATAAATAAACAGTTAAATGCTGCTAAACTGTAAGCAGTTATAATGATAAACATGATGAGTTTATTTTAACTGTAAAATAAACAATACCGGTACCTGGGAAAATTAGGCCTGTGGCTCTGTGCCCTCAACAACTTGTTGCAGAGTGTTTTTAAACTACAAGAGCAGCAACTAGTTGAACCATTTCGGAATAATTAAACTTATCAAATCTAAGCATGTGGCTTGTGATCATTTGTTAAGTTCCTCAAAGTTACAAAAATCACAAAAAATAATGACTGGTATGCAAACATTGGTATTGCTGCTCAATACCTTCTGTAAAAAATCTATCATTTTGTCATGAAATTATATTTAAAAGTTTATGGCTTGCGATTAGATAAGCAGCTATTAGCAATTAGCATTTGCAGAGCTTGTGAGGGGTTAGTTGCGAAAAGAAGGTTGCGTTAGTGACAAAACGCAAAAATTACCCCATAATGTGATGCCAGCAGTTAAAGTACAATTTTAGTACGAGAAAACAGTTTTAACAGTTCCATTGTTTTATCAACAGGCATGACTTGGACGCACTCCGTGGAGTAGGCCCCAATATTCAGCAGGGCTTTTCAAATGGAAAGCAAGGCTCTAAACACTGGCAGGACTGAGATACAAGCCATACACAATTTAAAACTTCTGAAATATCTACACAAATTCTGAAACACTAGGAAGGTAGGTAGATGCAATTATCATATTAGTTTGTTTGTGTTGGTTAATTTCTATTGGTTTAGTTTTTTTTTTAAAAATAACCGCAAAACATTGAAAAACAGTTATAAAATCTGACTTAAATAAACAACTTGTAAATATTTCAGGAAGAAAAATGTTTCACATTAGCTGCGGACGCTAAATATACGTTATTGATGATAATGTTCTTTTGTTGTTCTTAGACTGCATCAGAAAACGAAGAAAAATTAAACTTTATTTTTCAGTGGAATGAGTAACGAGCAATATTTAAACGAAGCAACTTTCAGAACATTGCCAAGGGACACACACTGCTGTCGAAAATCGGGCATAAAATCACTGACCTGTGTGCGTCCTCTTGTGGATTTTCAGGTTTTCTGACCTCGCGAACACTTTGCCACAACCGGGGAACGGACACGGGAAGGGTTTCTCTCCCGTGTGCACACGGATATGATTCACAAGTTTGTATTTGGCCTTAAATGGCTTGCCTTCCCGCGGACACTCTTCCCAGAAGCAGATGTGATTCGCCTGCTCGGGTCCGCCGACGTGTTCCACGGTTACATGGGTCACGAGCTCGTGCATGGTGCTGTAGGTCTTGGAGCAAAGTTTCTTGGCAGAGTGCTCCGGCTCAAGCCACTTGCAGATGAGTTCCTGCTTGATGGGCTGTCGCATGTAGCGGAGGAAGGCACCGGCGCCGTGGTGGTGGTGGTGGTGATGGTGGTGCTGGTGGTGCTGATGGTGGTGGTGGGCGCCGAGGTTCATGTTCAGACTGAGTCCACCGTAGCCGTGCAGAGGCGAGGCGGCGAACGGGTCCGCCCTGGAGCTCGCCACTGGAGTCAAGTGATCGGACCTCACGTACATGTCTCCAGGTATCCCCAATCTTATTTGTCCGTTCAGTGCTTGGCCACCTGGCGCTCCGCTGGACGATTGCTCGTGCTGGAGTCCGGAGAAGAGGGCGTCGGCGTGCTGACCATAATGTCCCGGGTAGCTGCTACCTGTTGTCGAAACAAACATTCCGTGGTGAGTGGAAGCGGACGTCGCCTGCTCGCTCAGCACCGGCATGGCTGGAGCGGTCAGATCGCGTCGGATGAGGAGGTCCCTACCTGCGGATAGTGCCTGGGCCGTGTGAGACATAGAGTAGGGCACCGTCGCCGCTTGCACCGGGCCAAAGGCTCCCGTTTGACTGGAGACCACGTCGCCGTGGCCTGCAATATGATGATTGTGGTGATGGTGGTGGTGGCGGTGGGGATAATGATGGGCTGGGCTGATTTTGAGGGCCGCGGAGTGCCCCATGTGTTCTGGCCCGAATGGACTCGGCCCCAGGCGGGGTTCCGCAGTAATCTCCCCAGGGTGCGAGTGAGCCATTGAGTGGGGATGGCTGCTGAACCCCGGGAAGCCTGTCACGCTCTGAGGGGTATGGTGGTGATGATGGTGATGGTGGTGAGCCCCTGCCAAGTCAACTAATCTCAGCGCCGTGTTCCGTTTGGAAAACGTAGGGTCCATCACGGGGCTTCCCAAAGCATCCACGCTCATTACTCCTAATTTTTTTTCTTTTTTTTAAGAATAACTTGACAGCAGGCAAAATAATAATGATGATGACAAATATATTTTAATCGCTTTTGGAGGAAAAAATATACATGGAGAAAAAAAGAAAAACAAAAAAAATGTTAAAAAAACTTCCTAAAGTTTAGTTCTTATCTCTGTGCCTACATGGAATCCCATTCGGTTGAGAGGCAGCAGCAGGACGCTTTGATATACTGAATAGAGATTCATGGTAGGCGCTGCAGCCTGCCGAGCCGAACAATCATTCCGTTCTCTAATTGGTCAGAGCTTGGTGATTGACGTCACTTGTGACAGTTTCCAGTGCGAAGGGGGAAAATGTTTTAGTGACAGCGAGAAGGAACCAAGGCGCCTGCGCCGATATAAAATAAATAAATAAATGAAAATTTGATATATATTATTTGTTTTGTTATGTTTTTATAAATGTTAGTGTAATTTTGAAAACAAATCCAAAATGGAATTTCTCAATGTATTACTTCGAGTATGCTTGATGTCTCGTTGCAGCCAAAAGCCCACCGAGTTTGATCTTAAAAAAGTTGGCGTCCGATGCATAAGGGTTTTTCTTGTCGATGCTGCTAAAGTTCTCGCTAAAGTCAGATTCAACAGTGCAGTGAAACTCGCTGCTCTCGCAGTTCGACGCGTTTGAGGAGCGGCGGGTGTTTTTGGGCTAGGCTAGCCTGCATGGTATGAAAACACCCTCAAAAAAGACATGCGGAGAGATAAAGAAACAGTTTACGCGCTTTGCGCCGGACGCCTACCCTCTTTAGTCCCTGCGTCTGCTTCGTCCGACGACCAGTGTCTGGAAGACTGTAAAAAAGTGGGGGAAAGTCCATGTGAAGGAACCCGTTGTTGTGATCAGAGGTAATTTAGTCCCCTCGCCCAGCCCGGCTCTGTCCACGAGCGGTTTAGGCACACAGAAGGAGGCGCTTAATGAAGGCAGGGACAGCAAAGCGGGGACGCTTGCTAAACAGTAGCCCAGTAAACAAAGTATCTCTTTTATAAGCAAAACTAGTGTATTAAAAATAATCCGTGTGGAAACGCCATTTACTGAACAAATGTAACATCAAATACCTGTTGGGCCAAGTCTACGTGCTATTCTATACGTGCTACGTTTACTATAAATAAATTGTTGGAATGTTCCGTTTTCGCATCTAAAACAGGTCATAACTTCACAGCATCCTTAACTAGTCTCTGGCCATGCTAATGAGCAATAGTGCAAATGATAACAAAGGTATACAATGCTTCATAAACAGGTCGTTCTATATTTTTAATTACCACCAATGTCTTAACTTTAGGGTTCAGCTAAATGGTGCATTTTCTTAAACGACTATTGCAATATTAAAATGAGCCGTGTGCTGTGGGCTGACCTTTTTAAACAGTTGCGCCATTGCTGCGATTCAGAGTGCACTGAAGTTTTTCAGCAAAGGCCCGTTATGTTGAAAGAATGTCTATCCGTTGGGTTATTGTGCAGAATGTGCAGAATTGTAGTACGTAGTTCAATAGAGTGGACTGTAGTTGTGTTATTTTGTTGAAAAATAATAAATACACGAATAAGAAAGAAAGAAACTCAGATAAAGCGCTTAAAAGTAGTATATGCTTAAGGCAAAGTTTTATGACCCCGAACAAATGTTGGTCAAGGGACATTTTTTAACCGTGTGCAATCATTGATATACATAGAGTGTGGGCATGGAAAAAAGTTTTTTGCAGCATAAAGAGCACATTTAATTATATCAAAATAATCAAGTACAGCAGAATGCATAAACCCTCGAAAAACAACAGCAACAACAACAACAACAACAACAACAACAACAACAATAATAATAATAATAATAATAATAATAATAATAATGATAATAATAATAATAA
>JBBPDB010000007.1:3356088-3392187 GCA_037974465.1 Brachypetersius altus
TATTATTATTATTATTATTGTTATTATTATTATTATTATTATTATTATTGTTATTATTATTATTATTATTATTATTATAACAATAATACACTTTAATAATAACAAAGAATAACACATTAAAATTTAGCGCTAAATTTTAGCAGATTCATTCTACAGTATTTGCATTTGTTTAAAGTGTAATTCCTAAAGTAAAATATGTGCGTTAGCAATACAATGGTAATTGTCTTGAAAAGGAATAATAATTTTCCTACATAAAAGTCAGAAATGTGACCAGGATTATTTACTAATGTCTACTTATTTTTTTTCTCAGAGCATGAACTTGCCACAGCGGTGGGCGATGCTGTGTTTTTTTTTCACGACTGTTTGTTTGAACGTGGCTTAAATTAATGTTTGTTTTTGTGTTTTGCTGTGCTGTAGGAGAAAAACCTTTTAAGTGTGAGTTTGAAGGCTGTGACAGGCGGTTTGCTAACAGCAGCGACCGAAAGAAACACATGCACGTCCACACGTCAGATAAGCCCTATCTGTGCAAAATGTGTGACAAATCGTACACACACCCCAGCTCCCTCCGGAAACACATGAAGGTAGGGGGACAAAAACAAGAACACCAAGCTACTTATTTCATTTGTGAAAATTTCCTTCCATATTTTTCTCAAGTTAAACAAGATCGGAAATTTCAAATTATTTTTCAAACTCAGCTAAATCAGATTGTAAATTGAGTAATTTATTATTTTGTTAAATGATGACAAAACACGCAGTTGCGACCGAAGTTTGACTCCCTTGCTCTGCCCTTTGCTTTTAAGGTCCATGAGTCTTCGTCCCAGGGCTCCCAGCCGTCCCCTGCAGCCAGTTCAGGCTACGAGTCCTCAACGCCCCCCACCATCGTCTCTCCGTCCACAGAGAATCAGAGCAGCAGCTCCATATCCCCGGCAGCCTCGTCCACGGTGCACCACACGACCACTCACAGCACCCTGTCGTCAAATTTTAACGAATGGTACGTGTAAATATTTTCAAAAAAGAAAGAAAGGAAACAGAGACTGCAGAATTAAGACTGCTTGGAAAAATCAAAGACTCAAAAAAGTCAGCGATCGCAAGGACCTAAAGAGAAACAGAGAGTGTGTGACTGAGAGATAAAAGGAGAGAATGAAGGACCTGAAGTGTGTGTTTTTTTGGGGGGGGTTTAACTGGCTGTATAGCAAAAAAAAGTGATCAGTGCATGGCTGTGGTGCCAGGCGACAACCAGCTTAACAGTCTTTCCCTCAATATGCATACATATTTTATTTCTGTTTTTATATTTTGTTTTATTTTTTTTTATTTTTTATTACCCTTTTTTGAGAGAAAGACTGCACTCACCGGAGATCAGTTGCATGCCACTGGCAGGTCAAATCCTGTTTTGTACATAAAAATTTACCTAGTTTCAAATGTAATATTTTATTTTGTAAATAGTCATAATACAGTTTTAAGGGATTTTTGTGGAAAAAAATGTGGTCCCTAGATATATGGAAAATGAGATGGCTTTACGAATATTGCGATGATTAGTCTTGACTGCAAAGAATGTTATAGTTAATGTGTACCAAATGTGAATTTACTCAGTATTATACCGTCTACACGTTTACCTAACCGATTATTAGTATTAATGTGCTTTTGTATCCAGTGCAACATTTCGTCTCAAGTCCAGTCTGAGTAGCACAGTTGTTGTTATTTAATGTCATGTCGATAAATTGTGTAGTGAAAGCCTGAAATTCCGTGTCAATCTTGTTTATGTAAGTGACGAAATATAAAGCTATCTGTCTATTGCAAATGCCAGTCGCAGGAAATTATTACTTGTATATAGCTCAGTTTTCCATATTTATCAGCATGTAAAGGACCGGTAACTCATGTTAGAGGTAGGCCTAATCGGTATTTATGAAGCAATGCGTTGGTAGGGTTATGTAAATTTTAGTTTTTCCAAATAATGTTTGGTTACATTTCGTACAATATTAAAGAATTAAACGTACACCAACAAAAAACCCAAAATGCCTACAAGGTTTTGTTTCTGGAGTGGAGATTAATCAAAGAAACATCAAGCTTTTTAGAACAGGGTTATAGTTCTGATATTGTTTTCATATATTTCATGAAACTGAAATACGTTTTGTTAGTCTGTTTTTGTTTACTTGTTTGACTGTTTATTTGTCTTGTTCCCTGGTCTCAAAACATGTAAATGTGCACCAGTAATTTAACTCCTAAGTGTAAACTACACGTCAGACCAATAGGAGTCATTCTCACAACTCACAATGAAGTAACTCGATATTCTGCTACCCTAATTGCATCAGGTCACATTTTACCCTCTGTTTAGTTTGCGTTGCCTAATTCACTAAGACAAACCTATTTTGTCCCCTTCCCCGAGTAATTATATTTTCTAACTGGTCCAGCTCGAGCCTATTCGACCGGATCCCTCGTGTAGGCTGATGCTTGCGTGAAAAAGACAAGTCGTGACGGATTTATTTACCAACGTGGTCCTGCTCTCTAAACTGTTGAGGTTACTTAATTGTGGTGCCTAATTATCCTCGATCCAGCAGTTTGTAGAAGTTGGGGGTGGGTGGAGGGGGGAGGGCTTCAGACTGAAATGTAGAGTCAGTGTTGGGCTTTGTTCCTACTTCAGCCCGCCTGAGCGCCCCATTAGGCAGAGATCGCATCAGCTATCATGACTCACACACACTCCACTGAGCCACACGGATTGTTTTGGGGGCGAATTTTTATATTGCGGAATGGTAATAAGAGATTTTGGGATGTATTAATTTTGCTCTTTTTTGGCAAAATATATTAACCGTGGGCTAAATGCAAATTTAGATTTAAAAATGACAGTCAGGGAAATAAACACATGAGCAAACATACAAACAAATAAATAAATAAAAGTTCTCTTGACTCGCATATGACGTCGTCATTTCGACCCCTTGCCCGGAAGGCCACGCTAGAACTAATGAAGCAATCCATGTTGATATTTCATAATTCGTGAATTCATTGAACTCAACTGGACGTGATTTTGGAATTCCGTTTTGTGCGTCAATCGACCGGTAATAAAAGAAAATAAAATGTAAAAAAATATATACAGTCTCCAAAGCTCTGCAATACTGCGTTATCCAGGCCGTGCGCACTAAAGCAGCATGCAATAGCCTGCAGTGTTTACATTCCCTCCCCCGGGGTGTGCAGGAGAGCGTGCATGCTGGGGCTTCGGTGCGCGTGCGTGCGAGCCACGAACGGACAAGTGAGTGGCCAAAAATCCTTTAGAAAAATCAAAGAGGGAGACAGAGAAGAAAAAAAACACAAACACATTGGCACATCAAACACTAATAACCAATACGGTGAGACTGCATGATGTCTGAGGTGATTTTTCGAGATGCATTCATATTCTCTTTTTCACGGGTTATTAGGTTTTGAGATATGTGAGTGATGGTAATAAAATGAACTGTTCGACTCTATTTAACACTCTATCTATTCTAAGGTTCTGGTACATTTTCATTCATGCACCGTTAGACTAGCATTAGAAAGTGTTATGTATTGATCTGTACAATGCAGTGCGCCTCTTATGCTCTCATTTCAACTTGAAGAGAATATTTGCGTCCTCACTCCACTGCTGAGGTTCGCTGGAAACGACATGGAATCCTCTGTTTTTATTATTTTTGGTTTCATTTTTATCACTCAAATTCGAGCAGCATTTGGGTGTGCGGTTATTTAAGGTAGAATACCTGAAGGACACTGGTTATTTTTAGGCAGCCCTATAAATCAGGCCGGTGTGCACCTTTTACATAGTAATTTCTTACTCTTAAAACAACTATTGATAAGCGACAGCTAGTTGTACATCAAGTCCGTTTTTTAAACAAATTATTAATGGACGCTTGTTTTTTTAAACCCATTTTATATAACTAGATTTGATAAGTTAATTTTACTTTAAAATATTTCATGGAATTTTCCAAGTGCAGAAAAAAAATTAGAAGAAATAACGCCCCTTCTGTTTAAATTTGGAGATTGTTTGTAACTGAGAAAATTGCAGAAACAAAAAAATAATGCACGTTTTCTGAACGCTGGAAAACAGAACAAAGTATTGATTACAGTGCGATAGTGCTTGACCCTTGCTGCTAGTAAGCCAGGCAGCTAGAAAACTTCAACACATAATAATTGCTGCACAGCCTGCTAAGTCCCCATGCAGAACCTCATTATTAAATGGCATGACTTTCTCACTTATCTGGTCATTGAGCAGGTGTCCTAGGTTTTTGCTAAACTGACATATTCTTTGTGTTTGCGATAAATGATGCACATTTGTATATGTGTGTATGGGGTGGGGGTGGGGGTCACAGCAGCGCACAATATACCGAGGTCTAACTCAAGTTTTTAAGCTTATATTCTTGAGCCAAGTCTACTGTCAGTGTCTACTTCAGAATCTTCTATACCACAGATCTCAGATAAATGTCAAATAAATGTTACTTTTCGTGAAAGTCAAGTCACGTTTCTGAGAATCCGTAAGCTGTTGTCACTATAATAATAACAATACTACTATTTACATTTCGTATTCAAAAGAAAAAAATAATTGATACACTCTAATGTATGAAACGTTCAATCACCAGATAAAGTTGCACTTTTTTGTTTTGGATCGGCTGAGGGATAATGTCTAAACGTCGTTACTGTCTGACGTTACTGTCTACGTTTTTACAGCCATGTTAGAAAGAGGACAAAAGCGAGAACAGAAATCCATCAACTACTATTTTGTTGAACCTTATTTGGCATTCCTCTCCCTGGTTACATAACATTAAAAGGGAGCCTTACATAATGGACCCGTCTGCTTTCAAGCACACTTATTTAAACCCATTGATCGCCCCCTTCTGATTTATTTCAGTGATTTTTTGTTTATTAATTTGTATATTATTATTATTATTATTATTATTATTATTATTATTATTATTATTATTATTATTATTATTATTATTGTTGTTGTTGTTGTTGTCATCCGTTTATCATACTCCCAGATGTAGGCTATAACCTCATAAATAAACTACTTTGATTTCCCAGAGTTGCATGAATAGCTGTTGCACAACCCCACCAAAACCAAACTCCAAACGCATAGCGCAAGCCGACAGCAGCAACGCCCTATAGTTTATGGACTACGACTGTTGCTCTCTGTTGACATGTACGTTCATTTATTTCCCTCCAGCTTGCCCTTACGTACTCGGGATTTTTTATGTTTTTAATCTCATTAAAGCGACATACAGTAAGCTGTACTGTTACAAACATGGCCTGAAATATATTAATGAAATCTTAAAAATAGTGCTAGTGGTAGATAGTAGCACTGCTCTACTAGTTGCAAAATATTCAATTATTCCTCTTGTTTTACAGATCTAACAGAATTACAAAGACTAAAAGCTAGAAATCGACATGTAAAAATATAACAATATAACAGATATGATGATGGAAATAATTTAGACAATGCAAAAAAGGTTTATAAAAACCTGATCTTTTGCAAACTTGTACAAACGTCCGGCCTACGTTCTTGCCATTTGTCACCATAATCAATTCGACTCCCCTTCTGCTAAAGAAAGAAACGTCAACTAACATGAGTCATAAGAGATTTTCGTGCCCTGTCCAGCATCAGTCGTAGACATCGTGACACGCAGTCAAGCTCAAAAGATTGGTGGAGGCGCTGACTTTGTCTGTGTTGTTGCCTTAACATGACGCCTTGCTAAATGGGGTCATTCCAATTAATTGTTTTGGGACAGGGGTACAGAAGTTTTCGTGCCATGTCGGCAGATTTATAATACAAAACAGAAAACTGACATTCCATCAAAAAATGCAGCAGATGAGTCGCAATGTTTTATTTAATTTTTTCATTCACCGTAGCCTTTTGTGACACGTTACAATAGCCTTGTATAAATCTATATATTTTTATTATTCGTTATTATTATTACTTTTTAACTTTCAGTTTTACTTTGAACAGAAAATATGCCCTGAAAACAAACCTGGTTTCTCATTACGTCGCTTGGTGTTTTATTTACTCGTCACAGATGAGGGCTGCTTGTGGACATCTGCTCTTTTAATTGCATCTCATCAGTATAATGAATGATAAAATCTGGAGGTGAAGCACTAGATTGGAACGTTCGGATAATGGCGCTTCAAATGGCGCCTCAGAAGGTGATTCGTTAGAGGAGTAATTTGTAAACTTAATGCTCTTTATAAAATGGCAGTTTTTTCCTGTGTATGTCTTTGTGTGCTTCACTGGACAAACATTTGAATGAGTCTATATGAAATGCATGGGTACACCCCCCTGCCACCCAGATGAACATATCCATCTAGTATGGCTTGTTCTGAACATTCTGCTCTTTGCTTTGAGTGTGTTTAGGACCATTTCATTTAACACATACCCTATAAATGCTGACAGTCATCCATGAGCATGCTATGGCAATATGATGCAATGTGACTTTTTCAAAGTATATGACAAAGGTTAAAATAGCAAAACTTTAATGCTTTAAACAGTTCAGAGCAACAATTGCTTAAGGGGTTATTACTCTATGGGAAATAACATACATTTTCAGGGATCCAAGAAAGTTTCCAAGCTCTTGATTAGAGCAGAAAACAGAGAACTAATTAAAATGCACAGTAAAAATGGCCCAATTAACATAATCATTGACCTCATTAATATTGTGCATTGAACCATGGAAGAAAAGTTAGAGCTCTTTGTAATTAGACACTGAAGATATGTTTACATCTCAAAAACAGCTGATTTCAACATTACACCACTCAAGATGTAGTTTTCGAAGTGCATTTTAGGCTTGCCATGCTATAACAGCTATCGAGTAACAAACGTAAATCATGTGCATAGTGCTCTCCAAGGCAGATCAGTGTTACTGTCTTTTGAATAATGAGTTCTGGGGACTGGTATAGTAGGTTTCTTCACACTATCTATAATTTTGGAATGTGCAAAATCACCCTGCTTCACTTGGTCCAGTTTGTAGGTTCAAAAATGTCATTGGAACATGAGAAACACTGAAACGATATGGATATATGGATAGGTGTGATAACTTAAAAGGTTATTTAATTATCAAATGACTCCATGTCTGTCACAACAAAACGAGAAAAGTTCTGAGGAAAATGACCAAGGGATGGCTCTGCTTGACACAAAAGCATTCTCAACTCCCTAAAAGAGTGTATTGTGTTTTACCTTGCATTTAAATATTCTGCCTGTTTCAGTGGTTATGTTATTTATGTTTAGGATCCAAAGGAAATGCTGGAGATTTGTTAATATCTTACTATGTAGTGCTATACAAATTGTAGTTTAATGACTTCTATTGAACAACAGTTGTGGAGTTCACAATTGGTGGAAAAAAATTTTATGTTTAATGCTTAGATAATAACTTAAGCAACATACATTATGTCACATATTACTTCACTCCCATCAGCTGGGACTGATGCTCTTGAGTCACAGGCATAAGTATCAGCAGCATGACTGAATCTAATCAACCTGAGAATTTCTGTGACAGTTCAAGCCAAAGGATCGATGTAGGTTTAGTTAGATTTAATATGATTTAATAACAGCCAAGCTCAGTACCACACAACCAGAAGACAAGTCTAATGAGATAAATTAAAGAGTTTAATGTTAGTTTTTAAATTTATTTCAGTGACTATAGCTCATCCAGCACTGCATCAGTGATGAAGCATTAATGTGAGAAGTTAACTACTTTTGCGACAATGCATTACAGTCATATTACGGCTGCTTTTCTTTACATATGGTTAAAGCATTTTTTCACTTTGCTATATCTAAAACCACATGTGAAACTACATAGCCTAGTCATGTCTATGCACTTCAGAAATTCTCCTCCTCCATTGAATGATTCTGGCATTTATTTTCTTAAGATGGTGGAACATGTTCTTATAATTTTAGGATGCGGCAATCAGAAAATTACATGTCACAGTGCATGATAATTTCAAAATTGTCTATTGCTAATAATTGACCCTCTATGATTATATAACTATTGTCCACTAAGGATGAAAATGGAGACAAAGAGTGAATAGTGATTTGTATGAAAAATAAAGTAAAATGTCTGTTGATATCACTTATTGTAGTTTGCATAAAGCATTTAACACAGACACCAACAGGCAAGTGAATTCCACATTTCAAACATGCAGACAGTGTTCACCAGAAGCTACAAATTATGTGATAGCATGTTTCAAATTCTCCTCAGGAGTAATTAAAAAAAGCACAAGTTGGGCATTCCAAGAGTGATTAGAATAGCACTGGACTGCACCTGTCTGTAAAATGTGAAATAAAATGCAAGGTATATCAATTGTTGACAGAATGCTAAGATTTATGACAACAACATATTTGCATGTTGAATTACAAAGTTTTTAATGATGCTACAGTTTAAATCAATGAAAAGCAAAAAGGTGTTACTTATAATAAAAATGCAGTACATGTCTTTATTTCAGATGGAAAAGAATATAACAAGATGTTTATTAATTGTTGTTTTACATGGTCTACATTTGCTAAAAGAGACAAAATCCAGGTATAATAAGCACCCATTTGCAAAATGCTTTAGTCCAAATATATTATTATTACATAATTCTTAATCAAAAATCCTTTTTTAATATAAAGAGCTGACAGTATTGTGAAAAGCACAATTTATATGAGCAGAATATGTAGTCGGCTACCTGATCATGATTGATAATTATCATCCCAAATGCTTTGGCTCGGTCCAGGTGGCAGCCATTTTTTATGTTTCTTTTCTTTGCTCTAATTAATTACTAATTGTTTTTAGCACCTGCATTGGCAGAACAGGCCATATTTTTTGAAACTCAGAGAGGCATCATTTTCTGCAACAGCAGAAAATCAGTGCAAGATGGAGCAGTTTTAAACATAAACTGCTATTTTGTACCAGTTTGACCTCAAAACAGACATTGCATATTTAAGATGTAATATTTAAGTTTAAATTATTGTGCCAAATAGTTAATGATAGTAATAATGCACACACCCGCACAGTTGCTTCATACAAAAACAATAAATAAATATAAAGTATGTAAACAACGCTCTGTGGGTAAGACCACAAATTCAGATGTCTTGTGGGGTGTTGAGTGCACATCCACTCGCCACAGCGTGAGAGTGTGTGTGTTTCCATCAGCATCTGTCTTTGAGAGAAAACAAAATCTGGCCTTCACCAGTGACAACAGGAGTCCCTGTTGTTTGATTTCAGTCCATCACGGTGTTGCTTCTCTGACAGTTATAAATTCAGATTTGTCAGGAGGGGTAGTCTGGTGGATCCACTACTACATCCACCATATGTGCATATTAACATTATTTTTGTGTTCATCGATTTATATATTTATTAAATTCTTTGTAACTTGGGAACATACTCAGGACGAGATGGGTTCATGCCAGGAATTCGGTCCAGGAACTTTTCCAGCTGGCTTCGGTGAAAGCCAGGGTTTCTTTCATAATCTCTGAAGGACAGCTGGGTCATGCGACTACGCATATTACTCTTGCTGGATCACTTCACTATGTTTTAGTGGGCAGGAAATTCCCCACCAAACCAAAGTGCAGTGAATCACACTATAATAAACTATTACTATGCCAAGCGTTTTATTGTATGCTTTGTTACTGATAAGTCTCTTTGCAGCATGTATAGCCAAAACAATGTAACAGCTTTCTGCTGTGAAATTAATATGTGGAACCCTTGCAAGACCTGTGAGCCGTCTGTTATGCATCTCTGTAACGAGGACTCCTGCTTGGCTACAAAGGCTGATAAAGCCATAGCTGAGAAATATGGAGTGCCTCAAATTCTCAGCCACTGGTATGCTGAACAATAACTACAAGAAGTTCTCAACAGCTATACCCAGCAAAAGGCAATGCAAGCATTTACCCATTACATCCATATCCAATATTGTACATTGTCCTTGGTCCTTTTGTTCTCTCGGCTTGTCTGAAGACAAAAACTGATTTTTTTCAAATTGATCAAACAATACAGCTTCAAAGTAAAATTTGATCATACTAAATTTACTTGCCAAGCATGAATGGGTTGATTATCATAGTAAGCTTTGACACATTATTTTTCCAAAAGTAAACCAGTCAAGATGTTTGAGGCTGCTGTACAGTGAGAGATGTTCTTCAGCAGGCAACATTCTCATCATTAATCAGTATGGTGGTATTTATAATCCAGGCTGTCTGTAAGGATTGGGCTGCAGGATATCTTTCTCTCGTTCCTCCCACAGATCAGCTCCTCCTCACAAGGGTAACTGGCATTTTCACTTCAACAGCCTCTTCTCACAGCTCTATCATGACACTCAGCACCTCCACCAAGAGAAAACGTATCTTCATATCTGATCATGAAAACGAGACACAAATGTTTTACATTTGTGACGTTTATAAGTGTCAGAGGGTTGCATTTAAGATCAGCAGATGAATCGATTGGTCGAATAAAAAGAATTGGTCAATTTTTTTACTTCTGACCCTTATTAAACTAAGTTATAGCAGAGATTGTAATGTCACACCTTCTGGCCCACGTAGTGATTGCTTCATTGTGTCATACTCACCAAAACCAAGGATTTCTTCTTCAGTAACCCAGGACTTGAAGGTTTATGAGACTTATGACCATGGTATTATAAAATTGATTAACCCTTATAGTCACACGTGAACACACCACAGCACAATATGAACAATGTGAAATTCTTTCTCTGCATTTAACCCACTGACCAAGTGAAGCAGTGGGCTTGCCATCAGTGAGGGTGCCTGGGGAGCAGCGTATCTCATCCAGCTGCCATCCATTGAATATTTGACCATTTGATCTTCCATGATCAAAATAAAAAAACAAATGCACGTATGAATAAATGGGTTCAACCCTTTCTTTTTGGAGAAATACGAGAGAACCCTGTGTCAACTTGCATATGACAAATAAAGCTGAAACTTGAAACTTCTGATTGCAGGGCCAACACCCTAAAGACTAGGCAATACAGCTGCCACTGAAATTCTTTTTCTACATTTAACCCATTCACCAAGTAAAGCAGTGGGCTGCCACTGACAAGGCACCCGGGGAGCAGTGTGTGGGGATGGTAGCTTGCTCAAGGGTACCTCAGTGGTTACACTAGCGGATGGGATTAGAACCCCCACCCTCTAATTGCAGGGACAACACCTTAAAAACTAGGCCATCCAGCTGCCATCCATTTAATATTTGATCATTTGATCTTCCATGATGAAAAATAAACAAACAAATGAATAAACAAATTATTGAATGGATAAATGGGTTCATCCCTTCCTTTTTGGGGAAAATACGAGAGTATTTCTAATACAAGTTTGTCATTTTCTCCTACAAAATCAAACAAGCATGAAGGTGTCAAAGAAGGATTTACTGCTGTCAGACAAGCATTTTTCCTGGCCTTTGTAGTGAATGCCGCAATATCAGATACACTCTACTTAGCTCCCCAATGATATAACACATGATCCAGATGTTCTTGAAGAGCCATAATCGAAACTATTCAATCATAAACTAGTTCCAGAAAAGCAAAGAATAAAGTGAACTTTCAGAAACTAATAATTCAGTCATTTAGCACTCACATTTGAACCACTGTCAACGTTCTTATACTAAAATAATTGCATACCAATGTGTCATTAATACATATGTTACATCTCAGGATACTTTTTGGCTGCTTGATAACATCATCAGTGTCATGGAACACAGCAAGGTTCTTATTTTTGTTACAATTAGGGTTTGGAGATCTGTTTATAAATGGCAACTTGAGTGCAGGGACACCATGCCCTACAAGCCATGCCAGAAAGGCATTCCTTCATGGTATGGTGTCAGTAACTCGTAAATAAAAAGAAATGATATAACTTAGTGGCTTTATATGAGCCATAAAACAAACATATTTGATACAGGACTGCACACAGCATGCATGCACCCTTTTAAATCATCCACGTGGCTCTATAAAGATTTTTCATTTCAGAAAATGTTCTTTTTTACTTGTTTAGAACATTAAAGTATTTATTTGTTGAGTACTGACATTTTAAATGGTGTAAAAGTTGTTTCTGAAAGCCTTTGTACATTTGTTTTGCTTGCATGTAATATAGAATTGCTCTTTGGTACTTAAAGGTATCAGTTTACAAAACACATATAGTTCAGTGATAAAAAAAGACATTTGCATGTGTTGCAAAACCTGGTAGTCTTTTCCAGAGAAGCAATAATGCATACATTCCATTGTGGGACATTTCATAGCAGGGAGAATCACTGGAGAGAAGTGCTGCCCTAAATCAAATCAAAAGCTAGAGCCTCAGTCTTGGCCCATGTTCAGGAGTCCTGGGGTGAGTGCTGTGGGAATGAGATTAGGTAAGACTCCCAGGTTATACTATCTGCATTTTTATACATTTATACAATTACAAAAGGCAGTGGAAGTGCAATTTGGACCTGCTTTGTCAAAACAGAATTTAATTTGCATTGTTAAAAAGTCAAGGTCCTTGAACAGTTCCATGTCATTCATAATAGGAGATGATCACGGCAAATGTAGAGTGACTGATTTATGAGTTATTAGTACTTTATGAGTTGAAGAAAATTATATTACATGTTTATTAATGCTGATGTAAAAGGCATGGCCAATTTTCAGGACAAGGGATAAGAATTTTTTTTGAACATTTTGAGTTTTGATTTCAGGAATTAGGTTAATTGAATTTATTTTTGAGCTTATTATATTCATCATGATTTTAGATTTTCTCACAGTGTATTGATAATTTGATTGTTATATTAGTCTCAAAATTAATATTCATTATTGTGATTTTTGACATTATCACCTATGAAATTGAACAGGTGGTAATACTGTGTCAGGACCATGTTTAGCTCTACAATGTTTTGGCTTCAGCTTGCTTCAACCTCTTTCCCATCAAGTGAGATCTGCAGCTGGCTGTTCTGTTTACATCATGCGAACAGTGGCAAGCACACTGCAATAACATGGGGAAAGCAGAATGGGTGGATAAGGGCAGGGGATCTAGCATTATACAACTGGATGCCCTTCATCTTCCTCTCCTCTACTGGCCAAAGTCAATTTCTGCTCTCAGCGTGCTCCTCTCCTGACCTGAAACTCGGGCAAATCCAATCAGCTGTCTGTGGAACAAGAAACTGTGTGTGTGTGTCATGGATGACGGAAGCTTCTCCATACTGCTTCTTGTGTTTTTTTTATTATTATTATCATTTATTTAATGAATCGTTACACTTTTAAGATTTTGCCGAAGTAATGTTTATCTCTAAAAGCTAATTGTGCCTGAGTAATTAATGTTCATCTGTACACAGTTCATCTGTACACATCTCATCAACAGACCCACCACCCTCTTACAGACACGTTCAAACAAACACACACACACACAGACGCACACACACACACACACACACACACATACACAGATATGACAGTAGTGTGTGAGGAATCTTGGCAGTGAAGCAGAATTCTGGCTCTTCTAGCTACCTGACTTTACCAGAGTGTGTTCGTTTAAACCCATTCCTTTACACACTCCCTGGGTCTTACTCCGCGTACAGAAGGGAGACTCATGCACTACAGCAACTCCTTACTGCCACGAAAGCAAATGAAGATGCTACCTCACTTTCTGAAGATTTACGTGCACATCCATGGCTATGAGTGGGCTTTGATAGGGCACATTATGAGGACAGTAGGGGGTTGGGTGTTTTAGGGGATCAGCAAAGAGGTGTTATTTATGCCCCCGTGTCATATTTTCAGTAAGGCCACCAGGGCGACAGGCTCTAAATTCAGCAGGGCATAGCTGGAGTGCTTTGGCACCGCAGTCCAGCCTAAACCCCCTCACCGCTGTGTCTGCCAGAGCTCCCCCCAAAGTATGGCCCCCTTGGGTGTCAATGACAGAGGCTAAGGAACTTACTACAGTTAGACCTGACACTGCTCAGAGGCTGTACATTTTAGACAGATAACCCACCCACAGACCCCTCCCTAGCCTTTCCCCTCGACAGGCCTCCACCTCCCGGCTTCTCCAACATCCTTTGATTGGCTTGATTCCACCCTCATTAGCATGTTCCATTATTTTCTGGAATATTCAGGGGACCCTCTCTGGTTCCTGCCATTCCAATTATTGTAATAGACAATGTGGTTTATGACTTTCAAGTTGCTGGAACAGCTTCAGGTTTTTAGACAAGGTCCTCAGTTGCATGTGGACTGCAGCGTTCTTGTTTTTTTTCAAGGGCATCTGGTTCAGGCCGTTCCGAAGGGAATGGAGTGCGGTGGTTTTGAAGACTTGAGGAAAAAACCTGGAAAGATCCACTCAGCATTTGTTGAATCAAATTCTTGCATCTGGATATAATCGTAGGGCTGCTGTGTTGGGACCTGATGCCATTCTGCACTTACAAGCAGAGCAAATTAGTGAAACAGAACCATGCCCTCCAAAGCTGAGACACAACCTCACCTGGCATTATACTGACCCAGAAAAAAACAGAAGGGACCCATGGTTGCATTGATTTCTACACGGTTAGAGCACTGAACATGATCAGAATACAACAATACATCAAGCATTTAATTTAAGTTGAATAATATAAGTATGATAATGATACTGTATCAAAGCATTTTGTATGGAATTGCTGTGTTAAATGTATTAAATCAGTATTGTAACACATTGCACTGAAATTAATTCATGAATATTGATAATCTCTTGAAGACACCCTGAAAATGAACTTCTAGTTTTACTGCTAAATGTATAATTAAAATAAACATACATTATTAGATTACATACATTACATTACAATGCATTACATTAAAACATGGGTAAAGATTGTTGGATGTTATTATACAGTGGTGGAAATTAAATTAAATTGATTTATTTTTTCATCATGTACCAAATAGTGAAAGGAAAACCAGGATCTTTGTTTCATGAAGACATCACTGTTGGGGAAAAATGAACTAAATCAATAGAAGTTCCTATTTGAGGGAATGCTATCCGGACGCTGCTATCTGCTCTGTTCAACTGTGTAAAAGTGGGCCAAATCTTTTGCAGACAGAACCATGCCGTGCGCGTTACACACAAAACAGACCAGTGGCGCAGTGGAAAGGCGGAAACTCTTTTCTCTATGCCTGAGATCAAGCCGCATATTTCATCTGTGTTTTATTAATGCTGAATCAAAACAGACTAAGGCAAGGCAGACACCTCCATAGAGAATGCGTACAGTCTCCTCATGTATGTCCCTCTGTGTAGAGAAAACAGAATTATGTCTTGTAAACAAAATAACAGTTTACAGAGATGACAAAAAAACAGATTCAGGCCTGGACAATTAAGGACTAAACCCCTCTTGGGAACTCCATGGAACATCATGCAAAATTACACAATAGTCCTTAATTGAATAATGAAAATTATTCATGCAGATTTCTCGCATATTTGGAGCATTATTACTGATTATATGGATTTATTAGTCATAGGAGCAAATTGAACTCGGACTGTACTCTGATGTAAATGGAAGAGTTGATTCACTTTTTAAATATTACCCCAAATTAAGATCTAGAGGACTGTAGATGGGGTATTGTATTGATGGACAGACGGTGTGGTCCCCCAGCTCAGCAGTGATAGGCTATGTAAGGTTTTTGGTGTGTGTGCCATTGAGGGTAGAAGCTGTGGGCCGTGGTGAGCTTGGCAGAGGCTGCCTTGAGCGAGGGCTTTGTTTCACTGAGTGCTGAGCATTAGACCTCTGGGGAAGGCACACAGCGGGGGATGGATTAGCCCCTAGTTTACTACAGCACGTGCTTCTCAGTGCATGGCAAACTTGTTCTCGCTCCTCTACCCTCTTATTAGAGGAGGGGGGGAGACCTCCTGGGACCGGCGATTCCAACTCCACTTCCTTTTACTCATTCGCTTCACACACTTGTCCCATTAACCGTCACTCACCTGTGATTTACATAATTGAGTCGCTCTGCTTTTTAAATTAAAGAGCGAATTCTTAGAAAATGTATTAAATCATCACAGGTGCTTTTTTTCTTTCTTTCTTTCTTTCTTTTTCTTCTCCTCCTTCTTCTTCTCCTTCTTCGTCTTCTCCTTCTTCTTTCTCTCAACTGAAAAGATGATCAAAAGATGGTGTCCTTTATGAGACTCTCTGTATTCAGCCCTCTCTTTAACCTTATTTAGAAAAAGAATTTTTTACAAAAATGAATCAATTGAGAAAACCAGGCAGCAGTTTTTTTTTTATTTATGTCTTTTACACCTGTGCACCTGGAAGCTGCTTGGGGACTGGACTGTCTGACCCAGGTGCATGTTAGACTCAGAGAAATTGGCGCACTCTCATTGGCTGGTCCCATGACATTGCCACTCTAAACAGCTGCCAGGTGTTCCTGGGAACTACCTTCCCCTATCAGATTGTGTATATCTGTTCTCTGTGTTGTTGGTGCGTCCTTTTTGACACTCTAAAATTAAAGATCTCGGCTAAGATTCATTCATCTAATTCTTCTAAGATAAACTGTTCAGTGGTATAGACCATTTGCATAATATGGAGGTCTTTTAACTTTTAAAAACATTCACGTATCTTATTTACACACAAAAACAAATTATTCTTATGTAAAAGAGCCATCCACTGGTTCGGGGAAGTTGTTCTTCTATGCCTTTGTGACGAACAACATTAGCATCTTTATTTTGTGTAGCATTAGAATAGATTAGATTAGATTAAACTGACTTTATTAATCCCACAATGGGGAAATTCCTTAATAGTAATGTCTCAATCAACATATTTTAAACCTCTTTCCAGCCTCAAGCCTTTTTTATACTGATCGTCTGCCAATATAAGTTTCAGTTCAATATTTGTTCCTGGGTTATGTAGAACAACAAGCAAAGTGCTCATTGTTGCATAAATTAATTGCATTAAAGTAAATATGTAATCCAATTTCACAAAAACTCTGCAATAATACAAAAACGTCCTGCCATACCTTTTCTTAGGGACTATAGTGTTTTCTTATTTCACTTAAAACTAGTTCTACACAAGAAACATTTAGGCTGTTTCTTAACTCCTGAAGACATGCCTGGCTGCCAGAGGTTATAGGCAATTAATGTTATCCTTATGGCAGCAGTGTCAATACAATGTGTACATTTTTAACAGCTTTGAGAAGGGTCAAAATTCAATATATCTAAAATCACAAAAATGATGTTCAGCCACAAGTAACTGTATAAATGTATGACTTTCCAAATTCTCAAAATAATATTTTGCATCTGTTAATCTATGGCTGCATTCCTTGAGGAATCAGTATGTATGTTACTTGCATTCACACTGCTATCAGCTTCACAGTTCACCTCTGGCTTGTTGCTCTTCAGAGGTGACGGGAGGTGTTACTCAGTCTTTCTCTCCTGGAGGATTTTCTGCATCTGCTGCCACTATCCTTATTAGGCGTGTTTTTCTCTCTTTTTCCTGTATTCCGGTTTGTTCAAAGTGGCACTTCATTCCATTTATTCCAGAATTTCTAGACTGTCAGATTTCCTGTTTCCTCTGGGATCACTAAAGAGTTCTGAATCTGATTTTGATCGTTTTTAAAAGCTGATCAGCAACAGCGGCAGGTTTATCAGAGCTATGAAATATTAAGTGCTATAACCACACAGCCAATTCAAACTAAACGGCATAATTAATGATCATGGACCCAAATATCAATGACTAGCCCAGGATAAAATTAAAAGTAGGTTCTATCTTCTGGATTTATGTTTGTATTGAAGATGGTGATGCAAACAAAAACTTTTCACTTATTCGTTAATTGACATTAATGCTTACTATGCAGTAACGACTATGACATACGCAATAATTACATGATAGTCCGCTATGAAGCTATGGATTATTATTTCTAATTAATTTCTAAATGCCTAGGACCCACTTCTCATTCATTTGACTTAAAATAATTCAGTCAATTTGCATTGATTCTCATGTAGTTACTGAATAACAAGCTTTGGGAGTTGATAAACCTTGGAATTAGATGCACTGAAGACTAGAATACAGAAGTAACACTACATAGCTAAATAGTCACACTGCTGAAATTCCCCAGAGCACCACAGATCACGCGTGCTGTCAGTAACCGCACTGGCTGTTGTTTGGAGCTTGTGCAGGTAGCACTAAATGCTCTCTAGGGTTCCATGCAACCCTGTCCCTCTAGACAGGCAGGCCATGTCCCTTGCAACTGAGCGTCCCGCCAGCAACTGTGATTTGATTTGTCGACTGGGGGGTGTTGGGGTAGAGTGAAGGCCATGTACTAATGGGGCCGAGACAATAGGCCATCACTAATCAGGGACCTCAAGGTTGCCATGAGGTTAATTGTAATGCAGGTGGCACTTGGGAGGGGGTGAAAAAGAAGTGTTGACTGCTTTACTGCCCTAGCACACACTGTGTTTTAACGTTGAGCCCCCAGGCCAGGATTTGCCATTCTCTTCTGCTGTCTCCCCTGTGTCCCTTTCACCTTTTAATCTCTTATTATTCATCCATTCTCATTTGACCCTCCGTGGGTTAAAGAAAACCTTTCACCAAACGTCAAAAAGGAAATGTAAATATTGAGCCTGTCCTGCCTTGCAGTGGCTGTTGTGATGCAAGCAGAAGCCATTGTCAAGCCCATAGGGGCCTCTGCACTGCATTTTACATTCACTGGAAGTGACCCTTTGTATCATTGTTATTTGTTTAAATTGAGTTTGTGTGTCATTGTAGAGTCCTGAAAGAGCATCTGCAAATAAGATGGCTGTGGTGAAAAGAAGATGGCATGGCTTACCTCAGTCGTTTACTTTAGCTTTGTTGGATGCCTTAACATCAGCCTCTGCTTAGTTTGCTTTAATCCCTGTAGGTTGTAAGGGTTTATTCTAATTAGGGTGCTATGAATATTTTCAAGTCAATAATGTCACCAGAATGTGCAATCCCTTAGAATTATTTGGTTCTTTTTAAACAATTCAGTAGAGTCTACAGTGACCAGTCATTATAAATATAGATTTCTTAATTAACATGATTAGGGGAAAAAATCTGGTATTGTTTTGTTAAAGTCTATTAGTCTATAATCTAAAAAATGCTGTTATAACACTCAAATTTTTTTAAAATGATGTTTTAATGAGTAGCACTTCAGTGCCTTTCCCAAGGTTTCTCTCATTTAAACAATTTGAATAAATGTGAATTTCCATTTTATCATTTTTATTGGGCAAAACAGGTTTAAGTCATATTATACAGTTATAAATGGCATTCAACAAGTCTTTATGTGGTCAAACTGCTCATTTATTTGCATTTATTTAGACTATGGGAGAGATAGAAGAAGTCAGTTGACCTTCTTCACTTAATTGGTAACCTTTCAAACTTGTTAAGTGACCCCTCATCCATGCCTCTCCACCCTATCCTCCACCCTATCCGGTCTCTCTTTTTCCTTCGTCCTCAATAAATGAGGTGATAACACTTCAAAGCCTCCCTGCTTTGTGTGCCCCCCTGTCCCATTATGTTGAACATGTTTCTGTAAGGCCTTCTCACTGCCAGTGTAACCAAACTGGTTGACTGTGGCAAAGTAAAAGCCAAGGTAACTACATCACTCTTGAGGAGCAGAGAAGAGAAGAGAAGAAAAGAGAAGAGAGGATAAGTAAAGTGAAGAGCAGAGAAGCTGAGAGAAGAGAAAAGCAAAGAATGCATGAGAAAAGAGAGAAGAGAAGAAAAGAGAAGAGAGGAGAGGATGTGGGGGAAAGGGTCTGAAAGACAAACATGGCTGTGTCTGCCAACCTTGCTGGACAAATTCTCTCTCTCTCTCTCTCTCTCTCTCTCTCTCTCTCTCTCTCTCTCTCTCTCTCTGTTTATTCAGCTGAGAATTGGACAGAGCCCAGAGCATCTCAGTCTCAGGCCATCGTCATGCTCGGCAGCATATGTGAGCAAAATACTTATAAGTTTGCATTTGATAACATGACAAATGAGATGGCATGGAGCTGCGGGGCGGGATTGTGATGCTGGCAGCCCGGCGGAGGAAAAAAAAAAAGCAAAGCGGGAGGACGAAGTGCCACTTTATTTCGAGCCGAGCCCTTTTCCTGTCAGGCCTGCCGCTTTGAGAGGGGCCATTTCACATTCAAGTCACTGTTGTTTCTTTCATAAAATGTTCTGGGAGAAAGACATGCTCAAAAAAAGAAAGCAGCAGGAAAAGGCGTGGGGGGGGCGGGGGGACGACAAAAAGGCGAGGGGAGAAAATGCTGTTACAATGTTTTTTCTTTTTGCCAAAGAGGAGAACAAAGGCACTGTAGAGCGAATTGTAACAGACAAAAGGTGAGTTCCACTATGTCAGGGAGTCAGTGAAGACACAGAGGGGATCTTGTGACTGAGCTTAAAGTCTCTGGAGCTTTTGCGGCAGCTCGAGTGGGCTGCATTACTCACAAACTTCTTCTCGGGCTCCTAGTGACCGCATCCTGCTCTGGAAGAGCATACGGAGCCATCTCCTGCCAGTGTGGGGACATGAAATGCTAATTATCCATGAAGCAGCTCTTTCGTTTTAGGTAGACTGCCATAACATTGCATGCAGGGAGAAAAAAATATGCATATTTTATTCCTCCCTTTCAGCTTAATTTTAATCCAAGAGTTTCAAACTTATACCATCCAAATAGTATTAACACAGTGATTATGCAGTAGACTTTGAAACACAGAGATAGGATCCAGAGCTTTCATGTCTTACCCCCTTCCCTGCATGACCAGGGACAGGGGTGATAAAAGCCACACTATTTTAGCCATCATCTCGTGTTTACCACATTAAAGTGGATCTGTGACAGGGAGCAAGACGGGCAGAACCCGTCAGCTGATTAAGGAGCCAGTCATTACCTGTGTGTTATGAGACATCCGTGACTTCCCCCTGCATATCCGCCTCATAGCAGACGTGGGCAGGAAATCTGTCTCTCTCTCTCTCTTTCCACCTCTTTAATGTCTCTGAAAACTAGCCCTTAACATGTCACCACGTGAACTGTGTTGGAAAACAAGTGGCATAGGTGCTACCCACCGCGTGGATCAGCCTGAGACAGGAAAGGGACCCTGACGCTAGTTTTTTGGGCATTACGAGTGACATGCCTTCACTCATCACCTCCTAATCAATACGACTATCTGCTCTCAACTCTACGGCACCAGTGAACCCGGATTATTAATATTCATATGTTCATTAGCATGGAGCTTGCGCAGTCTATGGTGCACACTAATGTAACCATTCGATGCAAACATTGTTTCTAGGGAAACAGGCTTAATGAGTTGCCGGCGGAAGGGGTGAGACCGTAAACTGATGACACCTTCTCCCAGGGCTTCACTTACCTGCACCCACACATATACGCACACATACACACACGCGCGCACACACACACATGCGCACGCACACTCTCCCTCCCTCTTGAGATAGCACCTGCCATTGCAAGGTGCAGGATAACATGAGTTCAAGTTAGGAGTGTGAAATCCCTCTGCATGTGAACTCGTTTGCATTTTTTGGGTGCCACTTAAAAATATGTTGGTTATTGTGGCCTTCTGTAGACCCAAAAAAAGAATCACCTGCGCAAATGTATGTAGTTTCACATTAGCCTTGTTTATATAATGTAAAATGCTCTTAAACTAAAATTACCATAAACTAGTCTACATATTATTCAAGATATCAGAATTTCAAGCCAATATCAGCAGAACATGTAAGATGTTGGAGAAAAAAGAAACGCATGAGATCCAGTAAGACATCTAGCCTGAAATAGCACATGCAAATCATGTGATGTTTTTAGCAGCATATTTCTTCCTTTCTAAACAGTGTTATCATGCCATCTCTAGTAATCACCACAGCATTAGATCGCTTTACTCTCAATGCGGAGTGACTGAATGCCGTAAAATAACTATTTTAACTTGCTAAAGCTGTGATTCTCAAACAGGGCCACGCTTCTTTTGTGTGTGAGAGGCTGCAATAAAGCAAGCAAAATGAACAAGGCTTTGGCGAAGAAGCACAAAAGTAATACACTGATCCGAAGAACCAAATTTGCATTTTATAAATGAGATTCGGAAGTGTGAAGAACCTAAAAATATATAGATATAAAGATATAAAACAGCCCTCAAACAAGACTCCAAGAATGCACAATTGGTTTTGCTCTATTTGAATGGTTAGGGAGGCCCTCCCTCCTTCTGTTAGCTGATAGAACAGAATATGCAGTCAGTGTTCTCCTCCAAATGTGTTGAGCTGTCCAATAATGTTGTGTCAGCAGCTGTTAGAACAGTTGTGGTGACACTTCATGAGACAGAAAAAGGTGCCTGCTGACAATTAAATTGGGAAGAAAATCAGAAACAAATTACATAAAAACTATCTACGTATCTGAAAACCTGTACATCAGACCACTAACATTGTAAATGGTGGCTGAAACATTTGCCTGTGAATCCAATGACTATACAAAGTTGCAGGTTCAAAGCCCCATTTTCTATCATTGTGTCCTTAAGCAAGACACTTAACCCTCAGTGTCTCCAGGGGGACTGTCCCTTAACTAATGAATGAAAGTTGCTCTGGATAAAGGCATTTGTTAAATGCCACTTTACATTTGAGAACCAAAAACACTGCAATGATGGCCTCTCACAAAGAATCTTCTGTGGCACTGTAGCGTATATTTCACTGAAACGATTGAGGATTTATAGATGTTTGAAAAGAATAACAACTCATGTGTAATGCAAAACACATTTTCTTTTCGTTTTATTATAGCACTGAAACTTCCTGTATGTATTTAAAGCCCAATCCAAACAATGTTTATTTGCAAAAGAGAAAAGTAATAAAAATGACACTTAACGGTCGTGACAGAAAATCTTTGTACTGCTCATAATCTATCAAAACAGAAAAAGCCTAATCAGGTAATTAAAGATGTCCATAAAGTTCGAACAACATAACTAAAATGCAACTCTAAACACACTTGATTTCTATAAACACGACTAAAGCTGCTAAGACGTTGGCCATGCAGCTCTCAGAATGAATATGTACTTGCCGAAACAAGAATAATCAATATCCTGTCCTTATAGTGTATGCGGCCACCATACCTTGAATATGCAGCGACTGTAAGAAGGCTTGGCAACAGCAATAATAGGCTGAAGGAGACAGAAGCACAATGCCTTACCTCAGCGGCCCAGACGAGGAGGGGTGCAAGCAAAGTGGAGGCGTGGAAACGCTGTAGGTTGGGCTGGATAATTGTGTCTGCTTAGCAGATAAACGATGTAGTAAAAGCCATCTGGCATACAGCATCCAGGGATTAAAAAGAAGAGAGGGAGAATTGATCCAGCCGAAAGCGCGTCCAGCTAAAAGAAGCAAAAAAAAAAAAAAAAAGACGAGCGTTCAATAGACGCCGGGATGTAGGTGTCCAAATATAATCTCCTTTGAATAAAGGGAGCATTACAGACGACTTTATTCAAAATGTTTATTTTATGCTGCACTCTAGGAATGAAGGATGAGGTGTGTGTTTCTGTACTTAGATTACAGCATTTCCAATTGCATCCTGCACATACACACACACACACACACACACACACAGAGTTCCATATGTACATTTTCTCAGACACAAACACACGCACAGCTGTTTGGAATGTAATACTACAATATGATTTATACGTGTAATTCTTTACATGTGACTATGTTGCTACATATTTTAGGTAGATATCGAGGTGTAATCAGAGGTAAATGTTATGTCAGGTTAGGCAAAAAATCCCAAAACGACACAAACACAATAGATTATAATACATTTGAGCTGCAGTGCTTCACCCTACAAGTGCAGAGGTGCTGCTACTAGTGACTGAAACTATGAACACAAGCCAAATGAGCAAATAAGTCTAAAACAGACCTTTGTCAAAACACAGTGGTGTCTAATAGGTTGCGATGCTATTATAAAGTGGCATAACCATATTTACAGCCTGATTCACGCTTTCAGCTAAAGTTTGAGCCCTTTACATCAAAAGCATTTTTTCTTCGGTCGTCTTTACCACATGTTCCAGTAACGACTGTATGGTAAGCAAAACTATAAAAACATCGGCGATTACAGTAAAAATAATCACATTCTGGCCTGAGTGGCATGAATTTAGACACATATTCAGAAAGTTAGCTCACCTCATTGTCACGTAAGGTTTTAGGCTAAATGAAGGCTGGTGATCTATTGCTTTGTCTGCAATCAGTGTTCATTATCTGTCGAAGGTTAAACTTTTTTAGCAATGCTTCATAAAGGATGTGTAGAAAACGAACTGTTAAGAGGCTCTCTAATGCTTTGCTCTTCTTATTCCGACATTTGAATGTGAAATTTCATCTTCCCCCGCTGATGTCACCGCCGCTCGGCTGAACACACCACCCTCCTAAACTTCGACAATAAGCCATTAAGGACTCGGCCATCGTTCGTGTGCCATAAACCAGGCCAAGCCGGCTAATCTACTTTCCGTTGCTTAATTGAAAGTGATTTTTCTTTTTTCCTGGGCCGTATTCGGACATGACAGAGCGGAGCCTGGTGACAGATGTAGAGCTCAGCACAAACAGTTTGAGGGAGTCAGTCCATGATTGATCAGTGCCCTCTGGGAGAGAGAGGGAGAGCGAGAGAGACAGAACCAGAGAGATAGCGAGAGAGAGAGAAGGTTTGAGTTGGCCTCTTCAGCTCCAAGATTAAAGCCTTAACAACTCGGCAGCCTGTCCTCCTCCACTTCTTTCTCTCTCTTTCTCTCTAATGATGGATCCTGCATGTATGTGTATGTGTGCACCATCCAGGCTGGCGATGGATGAGCGACCGGCCTGCAAATTGCCGCCACGTCTTTCATTAACTTCCCTCGGTGGCGTTTTGGAACGGTGCTATTGGGCCACTCTGTCCTTTTGATTTAAAAAGCGGGCGATTTATTAGCGCAGCCCGTGGAGCCCTTCTGTAATCCCAGAGGACATTTTTGTAAGGGCTTAGCAGTGGCCTTAGTGATGCCACAGAGCGATACTGTAAACCCACTTCAAAGAGTGTATTATTCTCAGACACGGATGGCATAAAGAGTGTAATGACTTCACAGGGGTGAAGGAGTGAAAGGTTTGCCAGCTGGACCACTGTTGTCTCGCTTTTGCGACCTAAGTCCAACCCTCTGTACATTTTTTCCTAAAAATGCGAATACAGTAAGAGCATATGTACATATCATGGGAGATGTGGACACATAAATGTCATGGTGGATGATCAGGCAGTGTGTCAGTTCATACCCTTTTATGAAGCAGCTTGCTGTCATAAGGAGATGCTGACTAATGTACTATAATAATATGATGAGAGTCTGTTCACCCATATAAAGTACTGCCCAGCTAAACAGATTTAGACCAATAAAGACCCACAAATGATGTACTGGACAACTGGGTGTCAACGCATTATGCTGTTAAGTTGATTTACTCTTTTATATGTGTATTGCTTCATCCTGTTCCTTCAAAGTTAGTTAATTCAAGCATTTTGTTCTTGCTTTTTCTTTAAGTTTTGCTCAGATGTCACAGCTATAATCCCATTGTTTTCTAATCTAATATGTGTACACACCTCAGAAAATATGAACATAGTTCTCATGTTTCATGAAACCGTCTCAGAATATTTTCTCGCCATATCACCCTTATTATAAGGCGACAATTGGAATCATTCACTCTGAAGATCCACCCATTCTCCAAGATGGAAGAGTGCAAAGCAGTGGATCCAAAAACACATTAAATATTGGCAGTAGTTAGCAATGGACTTCAACATTATATGGCTGCAGTAAAAGTAAAGAAAAATAACAGTATAAAGTCACAGTGGTGGTCCCAGTTCAATATTAGGACTCAATTGATATGTATGGCCAATGCGACCACATTCGCTTGAGTGTACACGCCCCTATCTTTGAAAAAATCGTTTTATTTTTACCACTTGTAAAATTTGAGGCCTTTTTTAGACACGCCCAAAATAAAAGATTAAAGGAGCTATCCATTACTGGTGTCTACTCACAATTTTTATACATCCCCAGTTGTGTAATTCAGTTTAATTGCAAATGTCTACGACGCCTAGCACCAAGTGTATGCAGAAATCAAAGCTGCAAATTACAAAAACAATAAGAAACATTTTTACACATCGATATTATTTTGGAGGAAAGATAAAATGTTCTTTCCCTCTTTCTTTTCTTTCCTTCTAATTGCCATAATCAGTATAATATGATTTGGGAACCTGTACTACATAAAACTCTTCATAAATAGTGATACACATGACAAAGAATAGAAAAAAAAAACGAACAAATTCTCTGATGGGACATAAAAATATCTCTGTCCACCGCTCTGTGTCAAAGTTAGGTCACTCAGTGGGGTGTAGACTTCAAAGCAGGCAGGGAATTCTCCAAAAACAACTGCCGGCAATTTCAAATCAACACACGTTGTTTCTCCTCCCAGACATCGAGCTCAAAATATTTTCTCCATCAGTAACTCTGTGTATACAATCACATGTAATTCATGAGAACGTTCCTATGTTTCAAATACACTATTTTGATGATTTAACCCAATCTATCTCATTTCTGTGACATGAAACAGAACGAAGGAAGAAGAGAAAGAGTTCAGAAATCCATTAAAGGACACTTAATGAGGAAGAATTGGAGGATGCTACACCAGAGCAGTCTGTTGTGAAGTTGTCAAGGAGCGATGGAGAGAGAGAGAGAGAGAGAGAGAGAGAGAGAGATGGAGAAAGAGAGAGAGAGAGAGAGAGAGAGAGACAGAGAAGCTGTAGAGGACCTGCCTGTTTTGCTTAACAGTATGTGGGAAATGAAAGTGACCCAGCAGGGTTATAGGCCAAAAAACATGTCAAGAATTTCCCAGGATAAATTTCGAGAGCGACCAGGGCGTCAAAAAGGAGGTTTGCTTTCATTTAGTGTCTTACACTCGGCTACATGTATTTTGGCGCCGGCATGAATGGGGCAAAAAAAAAAAAAAGAACAGGGTGAGAAAAGGAGCACGAAGAAGATTATACTCCATCAATAGAGACGCGAGGAGACATGGTCATTGTGCAGAGCTGATGGGCTTGGCCTGCATTGCATTGTGGGTAAGCAGCGCTCGCTCTGGCCTCAGCAGGACGCTGGCTGCTCTGGCCGGTCCTCAGGTGCTGTCACTCTTCCCCTCCACCATATTAATTATGGGATAAAGACTCTAATCCCTCGCCTTTGAAGCACCAGCCTGGTTTTCAAGGCTGTACTTTGGAGCAGAATAAGAGCAAGCGAGGAAAAGAGAAAGAGAAACCCTATATGGCTTTAACGTGAATAAAAAAGACACTAATCTTTAATTTATTTATTTTTTCACTATTCCAAACGTGAATAAAAAGACACAGTTTTTTCTGCTTTGCTTTTTGCCCCCCCTTCCCTTTCGCACTCTTCCTGCATCCGCGAGTAGATGTGTGTGCATTGTGTTCGAGGCATGTTTGGATGTGGAACTAAAAGTATGAAATATGGAATCAATGCATTTTCGGAGCTCTAAAATCCATATATAATTTAATCTCAGGATTAGTGCCCCCACAGGCTTCAGATGAAAACATCATTAGCTTTCTATATAAAGTCATGGATGAATTCCCTTGAAACACATTCATTTCTTGTCACTAAATATTCAATTTTGCCTCTGTTTTACACACACACACACACATATACACACATACACACACACAATTAAGCATTAATTTGTCTGCTCTTAATCACGTAGGCTATTATTTTATTAATAGCTTGAGATCTCATTAATATTCATCATTCAATTAATCCACGTCATTATATTGACATTTCTTATGGACTCATTTACTCAATTTTCGACAGATTTGGTGATCTTTCAAACACTCTATCTATAAATATAAATACATCTGTGCAGTGTTCCTAGATGAAAGAGGAGCCTCTTAGAGGCAGGGCCTGTAGTAGAAATGGACACCCCTGAATCCCAGCCTGTGACCCTCTGGGCTCCTGAATGGTTCTTCACTTGGAAAGCTTCTGCGATGGCAGGCCCTCTGGAGCTTTCACATTACGTGGTGTTTCTCTCAGTTTTAAAAAGGTTTTTTCACACTCTTCGCATATTTCATTCACACTTGTCATATTCTCTGGGCTCTGGGTCCTATACCTCGATTCACTTTCACATCTTCATAACAAACCTATTAGTTTCCCAGCTCTTGGCAAATAATTGATACTGAATAATAATCCTGCAGTTTAAGAGGTTGAGAAAATAGTCAATGAAAAGTTCTTTAGGGAACATGCAGTGGTTCTACTGCAGTACCACCCCAGAGGAACCTTTTTGGCACCTTTATTTTGAAGAGTGGGGGGGGGGGGCGGGTATCATGGCTCCCAGTGAGAGTCAGAGACTTGTAGGCTGCCAGAGGTTTTTATGGCTGTTATTTCAGGTGGACGATTGCACTGTAGCCAGTCACACTGAGCTGACTGTAGGCTTGAATGCTGCCCTCTTGTGATAAAACGTACTCTCACTGTAAGTGCTGTAGTGTGTTCAGTATGCTTGTCACGTTCCAGCATCTCTATATTCCCCACTTTGGTTTGAATGTAAACAATACTACATGGCATTCTATTGGCTCACTTTCTTCTTTATGTCAAGTATTACTTGAGGATTTAAGGTTATAATACATACATACACAACAAATAAAGAAAAAAAGTAGATATAAAAGGTGGATTTTAAAAAATGTGGTTTCTATAACGAACATGATAGGGGGCCTGTAATAGACAGGTGTAGTGGCTGTAATTGAATAGTACTAATTCCATATGGACCTGCCAGTGCACTTGATTTTGTCACATCTAGTTTTAATTAGAATACTCAATATAAAACCTACTTTTATAATATTGTGTGCCTTTTGTTTTATCTGCCCTATACAACTTCACGGCACAATGACACACAGGCATATGCTATTAGAACATGCTTGACTTCCTTCGTTGTTTTGATATCAGAAAATTGTTTGTCAGTAAGAATACAATCGATACAGCCCAACAAAAACACCAAAAGATTCTTTTGACTTTAAAGAAAAAAAGAGTCACATGGAGACAGAGACAGGCTAAGAGGAGGGAAAAAAATGACCCGCCTCTTTCGTAAGGCCAAGAAAAGAACAGGTGGAAGAGGGGGAAATAATTGTTTGATCTGTCCTTTGCCTGTCGCTGCCCTAATCACTCAAGACTGATTCAGAAAATGCAGGCTTGAATGTCAGAGGGCCACCTGCAGAGAGCTAGTCCGTTTCCCCCGGCCTTCTGCGCGCATAGCCCTGTAATCACCACTCTCGGCAGCAGCTTGGCACTCCAGCACTGCCTTGATTGAGCACCTCAATCTAACAAGGTATCCACCAGTCCTGCCAACCTCTATTGGACGATTGAAGATGCCCCTGATGATCTCAGTGCATTGCCTTTTACAGTCAGTTCTATGGTCAAGCACCTTGAAAGCAAAATGTATAGTGTCCTAATTTTTTAAAAGACTTTGCTAAAAAATGATGCAAATAAAGATGCAAAAAATTCTGGTTATTATAAAAGAATGGACTTTATTTTATTGAAAACACAATATGTCGACTATCCATGTAACAATGTTTGTTAAGACTCTAAGCGACAGAAGAACAGCATGTTTAACAAAGGAATTTACACATTTGTACACTCAGTGTCTTCAAGGAAATGTGCCTAGAACAAAGGTGGAGACAAAAGGTGGACACAAATATGAAGCTTGTGTATATTTTTGATGAAATAGGACATTACAAGAGTCACTTTTTGACAGATGAATGTGACTTTTAAATATCGTAGACAATTTGTGCTGATTATCCTTCGTATCTAAGATGACATCTTGTGAGGTGTTTATAAAAGAACATCATTTAAATCTTGTAGGAAAACACTGAAGCCGGAAATTCCTCAGCATGAGCTGAACTGATAAAGCTCGTAGACAAGGCTTAGTAGCATGGGTAACATTTCAGGTAAAGATCTTTATGAGATAGAGGTGCAAATGTAAAAGCATATTAAAGGGGACGTTTCCACTATTTCGTCATTATTATCAATTTACTATTTACCTATTATTTACTAATATATGAAAACTTGCTGAGATGTTTGCTGATGTGCTCCCTGTTACTGAATAAAACGACATGTCTATATATAAAACTCAAAATGGCATATAGTTACATGTATATATTTTGCAACCGATCAAAATACATAGAACAAGATAAATGCAACAATATGCTGGACAGTTTTTTCAATTGAAGTATATGTTTTATCGGCGTCATGTAAATCTGATATTTTCTATCTGGGCCTCTTGAAGACACGACGTTCCTTAATGGTAGTATGAACATCAAACAGAACACTCTCTTCTAGTTAGTATGATCTAAACGCTAACATGCTTTTGAGAATATAGAAGCTAAACTTTACCTTCTGAAAAGATCATTAGTTTATTAGTATTACTGGTACTACTAAATGAATCACAAGTTTGATGTGAAAACAGTGCTTACTTGAGTGCATCTAGAGAGGCATGGCCATAATAATAAGCTAAAAGTAGTTGTTTTCTAGCTTGTAGTGCTATAATCCATCCAGTAAGACTTGTCATCTTTATTAATAGAGATACAGCAGAAGGATTCTTTGCTGAAAAACAAACAAGTTATTGGCTCATGAAGACTGAAATCATTTATCAGGACTATTGCTACAGAAATGATGCATTTTTGCACAGATTAAAACTATATAGTAAGGATACAGTAGGCTCAATTCTTATTAGTACTCAATTGCTTACATATTTAGGTATGGTTATCATCAATTGTCAACATTATAGAACAACAGAATCCATGGAAAAGAGAGAACTGTTATGCGCTATTAGTCATATTAGCAACTTTAGCAGGTTTTAAG
This sequence comes from Brachypetersius altus, assembly GCA_037974465.1. Lineage (NCBI taxonomy): Eukaryota > Metazoa > Chordata > Actinopteri > Characiformes > Alestidae > Brachypetersius > Brachypetersius altus. The sequence continues at coordinate 3,386,868 of JBBPDB010000007.1, forward strand.
GTTAGCTGCCCTGCCAGATGCAAAAACTGACATTGAACTGCTGTGATATTGTATATATTTTCTGCCATACATTTTAGTCTACATATAAATTACATAATATTAGCTTTTATCTTTCCCCACTGCACTATTTACTCCTCCAGAGGCAGCCTAAATGACACTCGTGCCAACAGGCACTTGTGAGGCATGGCACTCCAAATTTATGATCAATTACAGCTTTTCTAAAGCTGGATTTAACGTGTGACATGCGTCTCTTTGGTTCTCTTGGATATACGGTCTTTAAATGGATTTGAGAAAGTTGAAATTTATCCTCACGTTGCCGTGGGTTCTTTTAACCCCACATCCTTTTCTAGCTTAATATAATATTGTTGATTTAACAATGATGTATTTGAACCTGCAGGCAGTTTCTCCTCCATTTTGAGATTAATAAATGATTTTGCAGGGCACGCAGGGGTTGGTACATTATTCTAGTGAGCTTGACGGAGAGCTAGGGCCAAGACATGGCGGCCAGTCCATCAATGGTAGTTATATTCAATTTCTGAGGGGAACATTTGTCAGATGGGACAGGTAGTATTAACCCAATGAAAGAGTCTTAAGTCGTTCTAAGAACAGCCCCACGAGCCGTATAATCACCTCCGTCCACCATTCTCTTACCACACCAGCTGCAACAGCTCCAGCACCCCTCATAATCTGATGGAGGATTGATTAATTGTACATTTAGCTGGATGCATGGCCCTCTTCTCTGTAATAAATTATGGTCATTAATCAATAAAGCGCTGCGTAATTCAAGGAGTTGGGGGACATGCTGTTTCCTAATAGAAAAACCGAAGCACAAGGCTGGTCTTCTGCTGCCAGTGACCACTCTGGATGAGCTGTTCCACATGTGCCTCTGTCCAATTAGATGATATAATTAATGGACGTCCTTTATCCCGATAATGGGATTTGTCATTTCGCTATCCTGCCCATAAATTTTTGATGGCTGGCAATTTAGCAACCTTTAAGAACTTCAAAAGTTTTGGTTTTTTTTTTTCTTTCAGTCATCAAATATCTTTGAAATACCAGGACAAGACCTCATGTTTTATAAAAATTCACACCGAGAGCTCAGTTCATGATATATGGCGGTAAATGAGACGGGCAGATGTTTTGTGGTAAACAGCGACGATGGTGCCGAATAAATGTTTTAGCTCTCTCCCCGGTCCCTATCAGGTGAGGAAGCGGCAGGGAGAGGCTCTTGCAGATGGCGCTCTGCAGAAACACAGCAGGAAAGGAAAGGTCTGACACAAAACAGCTACCATGTATCTAAAAACTTCCACCACTGCGATCGTACATGTTACATAAGTCCAGACATGACACACACAAAGTCCTTACAACTCCGTAAATTCAGTCGTGTTGTTACAAATGATTAAAACTCCCATAGACCTTATCAAAGCAGGTTCCTCATATCTCCATACATTTATGTTGTTACACATTATTTAAACTCTAATAGGAATGAGTGAAGGCTATATTAACCATACTGATGCTGATTTTGTGGAGGCAGAGGAATAGATAAATAAATAATTATAGAGGAGAGGGGGAGACAATTAAGTACTTCAGTTGTGGATAAATGACTTCAAAGGTTTGCCCGGCTACCTGAAAGGCTCTTTCCCAATCTGAAGCTGTCAGCATGTCTGAAGCTAACCTGGCTTGATGGATGAGAAGCTGAGGGGCACAGCTAGAAGCTAAAGTCTCAATTATGGAAAAGCCAGTAAGTAGTGCAATGTTGCTGATGCCCTTATTCCACTGACATCGGTGAAAAATCGAAATATTTCTAATCAGTTTTAAGGCATTAATCTTTCTTTTATTGGCGTTTCCTAACGTGCCCCCATGTTTCTGCCCTTTTGCTTCTTCCTCCTGACTCTTACACCACCCAGATGCAAACTCCTTCGGGCCACCCTCTCCATCCTCACACTCCAAATACATTCGAGTTCACACTTAATAATTTATCTGGAGGTCACGACCTCCTTCCTTCTACATCTCTACAGCTTAAGCCAAATGAAAATTATAAAGGAAGTGTACAATGGTCTAATAAAGGCTCGGGTAATCGTGATCCGCCTAAATGAAATCTGAGACTTGTTTGTGGCATGATGCTTTGAATACAATTAACAGTTTTTCTTCTCGTTTTATTCCTTTCTTATGATATGATTTTGTTTGCCGGTTACTTGTATGGGCTAAAAATAAACGACGACATCTGTTTTCACAACAGCAGCCAACACATTCTGGAAATGGGGCAACTAGCCATATTCCTTCATTACATTCTGAAAGGGTTAGAGAGAGTTTGTACGAAAAGATAAGTGAGTTTAATATGCACTGGAGGGTAAAGAAGGAATTCTATTACTGCACATAAAAATTACCTCATAAAACAACTAATATGGCAATTCTGGGAGCAATTTTAATGATGTCTGTGATGCACAGTTGTAGTCGTGCTAATGAAGTTGTCGTTTTACTCATATTGTGCCGGTAATGCCGGCCTTATATTTCAATTTCAGCAGATTAGCGCTTGCTAACTGTTACTAATGAATTTCATTAATATAATGAACAAGAAGGCATGTTATCCAGTTCTGAATCGTTCCTTTCTCCTCCATCCCTCTTTCTGAGGCACATGTGCAGATACAGTAATGTTTATGAGATTATAAACTTCAGTGCGGTGTGCTGTTACGGTGGGGGTGCTCGCTTGGAGATGGGACTTTTCCGAATCCAAAAACAGCAGGCAGCGCTGCAGTGCTTGCTTTATGGCAGAATGCTGGAAATGGCTTATCCTCCATTCATCTCAGATTGGAGTTCTAGTTGTGTTCATAAAGCTCAGGGCACTGGCACAGAGCAAACGTCGATTCCTCTGTAGTGGAATTTCTGCCAAATACATGTGCTCGTTTCTATGCGCGTGTGCTTCGATTTCTTGCAGAGAGATTTTATTCTCGGACTCCCTCTTGCTTTTCCACCGAAGGCAACTCGAGAAAAGTTTCCGGACAAACTTCAAACTTTTTAACAAAGCTCATGGCTTGGCGCTTTCGATGCCTTTGCAGCAGATCTGTGCCACTTATTTACTTCTAAAATATCTTACATTATTAGTAGAACGTCCAATTAAGCTCCTACTAAGGTTATATTAGATTTGCAGTCTTCACTGTCAGAACAAATGCATTTTAGGACAATTTTGAAAACGTTACACTGCCTGAAACAATAGAAATGCTCCAAAGTTACTAGCACTATGTTAACTTACATTAAAAATGAAGATTTTTGATTAAAAAACCATGCCTGACTGATTTAACAAGTCCTGACCCTGCACTCTTTCTTCATTGCCGTGCGATGCTGTAATTAAGCTGAGAGATCAGTCTAATCTGGAGCTAAGGAAACACACTCTTACTCTGGTCAGCCGGAGACAATCGATGCTCAGTGTCAATATCAGGTGGACTAATTTGCTGTTGAATGTGCCCAGTCATTTCAGGGTGAACACTCAATTTGGCCAAATGAGTACAATCCTTTAATCTCCTCCAGTCCCTTGAGTGCAGAACTACCAAACATGCTAATAAGAGCAGACAGATGTTGTGGGATCAGATTTGATTCTTTTAATTGCTATCTTCTCCTGTTGCCCTCTTTTGGACTTTAGTCCCTTAATAATGTACAGTATTATGTATCCTTTTAGCGTCAAGCGCAAGTGTTTGTGTGTGTGTGTGTCAGGAAGAGCATGCATGTTTTTAATACTCAGTCTAATTGCTTACACTGGCTTTGAATATGTTTGCTGTTGCTGCGTGTAATCCTTCCCCTGTCAGCTAAGCATCAAAGCTCATGACAACACATGAATCCCCCAAATGACAGTTAAATAAAGGGTTTGAATGCCATATTTTTTTCTTAAAATATCCTCCTCCTCTTCCTTTCCCCATTGCAAGGCTAAACTAGAGTACATCCTGCTTGGCAGCACAATCCGTGACATTTACTGTTGCATATTTTTGAAGGGTGTCTCTGGTGATTCATGGGCACGTTTAGAAAATGAATTCAAAATCATGGGATTATAGCGCATAAAATGTATTCTACGACCCATCACAAGCAGACTGACACTAAGCTGTCTCTCAATCTACCAAATGAAACCCACTAGTTCAATGAGGTCTTGAGCTCCGGCTAAAATATAATTAAAACCAGTGACATTAAGAGCAATAATGATGCGCTTTGCCGCTTCATAACTCACATGGGCCCAGGAAACTAGGTTTTGATGAGTACTGTTGAAATTGCTGAGAGCATTGCTTAACATTTCCTGTACATGGATCAAATAAACTAATAAGCACAAGTCTACAGGGATTTATAGCTGACATACAGTAAAAATCTACAAATGTGCATCAAGATCATACATTTGCATACACCATGCTAAACATGTATGTATAGAAAATTAAGCTATACACACATTGGCCAACAGGTTGCATAACAAAAATATAAATATTTACTGCCATACACTGTCCAGCAGCTTATTTTGTCTCTCTCTGCAGATCTTAATGACCATTCTGACAGAGTAATAGAGTAATTTTTTAATAATATAATGAATTAAAATATTTGGCACATAAATATAGTGTTGAGCTGTTAGTGAGCAATGATGTGTAACTCTTCTGATCTGTAAACTTCCCATCTTTAAGTGGAGCATTTACCCTTGTAAAACTAGGCAATTGGAAATGACATTACAATATTTGAGCTTTGAAGTGAACTAAATACAAATTACATTTAAATTGAACAGTGTGTGTATAGGTTTGGGAAGTAAACTTACAAACTGAAGTGACCATTTTTGTCTTTCGTAAACACAGCACAGCACACGGTGGGAACAGCGCGACATTTTTCTCTGTATTGAATCCATTTAACCCATTTAACACATTCACCAAGTGAAGCAGTGGTCAGCCAGGAACACAGCAACTTTGGAGCCAAATATGTGATTTATTATTATTAATATCTGTATCAAACATACATACATGACAGTTGTCTGTCTACTCAGTAATCTTTTCTCCACAGTAATCTAATTTCTGGCCTAAACAGCAGAACCTAAATCGTTGTTAATAATTAAGCAGTTTGAGTATATATATATATATGTATTTGTGGGTGTATGTGTAAATATTTCCATATTCCAGGGCATATGGACATTTTCTTGGCATATTTACTGTAGTATATTTAGAAAAGGACACTCCAGCCTTGTTAGTAGGCAGTGGCACTCGGTTTCTCTCTTTCTCTCTCTCTCGCTCTCTCTCTCTATCTCTCTCTGTCTCTCTCTCTCTCTCTCTCTCTCTCTCTCTCTCTCTCTCTCTCTCTCTCTCTC